>APFE031741232.1:59374-70348 GCA_000404065.3 Pinus taeda | reverse complement strand
TTATCTATCCTCAACACCTTTATCTTCTTCTCTATCTGGTTTTCCACCAGAGCCTTAAATTCTTTAAACCTGTCAAAGAATTCAGATTTCTTCTTAAGAAAATATATCCATGCATTCCTTGATAATTCATCTATAAATGATACATAGTACACAGACTTACTAAGTGATGGAACCTTCACAAGTCCAAACACATAACTGTGCACAAGCTCTAATATCTGTTTCGCCCTCTTACCACCAGAGGGGAAACTCACCCGATTTTGCTTCCCATATACATAATTTTCACAGATATCAAAATCCAAAGAACTATTACTCATACCTTCTACCATACCTTTACCATGAAGTATTAGAAGGCTCTTCCCTCCAATATGTCCAAGCCTTTGCTACCACACCATGGTCTTCTCTCCAGAGACCAATAGATTTCATGCTCCACTTTCAGGAACCATAGAACTATTGCACCCATCAACAATAGTCCTACCTTGTAGCTTGTACAGAGTTCCAATCTGAACACCCTGCATCAATACCAGTGCTCCCCAAAACATCTTATAGGTATCCTTCTCAAACCTTATTTTTACACTTGCATCATCCAACTTACTTACAGAAATCAGATTTCTGGCTAATGCAAGAATATGCAGAACACCTGGAAGTGTTCTAGCCCTTCCACCTTCCACCTTGCAAATTCAACTTTACTTTTCCACGACCAACGATTCTAGCCTTCCTATCATCCCCTAATAATACATCACCACCATGATAATTCTCATACTCGCAGAAGCACTCTCTATGGGGAGTGAAGGGAAAGGATGCACCTGAGTTAATCAACCATGCCTCATGATCTACATGTGTACTTGAAGAAGCTAAGTATGCATCCCCACCTTCATCTGAGGTGGTTTTCACCTTTGCAGAAGGAGCATCATCAGATCCATTTCCTTTGTCAGGAGCTTTAGATTTACAGTCCCTTTTGTAGTGCCCTTCCTTTCTGCATTTCCAGCACACTACCTTACAAATTTTCCTGGAGATTTACATCTCCCTCTAGATTTAGATCTCCCACTCGATGTCTTATTTTTGTCTCTGTTCTAGCACCATCCTCGTACCGACAAGGCATCACCATTCTGGCTCTCCATATTTTTCTGTCTCATCTCCTCCGTCAGGAAGGATGAGACTATTTCATCAAACTGCAAGGCAGTTGCATTGCTGCATATTTTAGTAACTAGACTATCCCACGAATCTGGTAGAGAACACAACAAACTAATGCACTTATCTTCACCTGAAATTTTGATATCAACAGACGGTAACTGACTTACGAGAGTATTAAACACATTTAGATGCTCTGTCACTGAGTCTCCATCTTTCATCCTCAGGTTATATAGATTTTTCCATAGGAAGAGTTTATTCACTGGAGACTTATATTGGTACAAAGTCCCTAACTTATCCCACAAAGCCTTCATCGTAGCTTCCCCTGATACATTCAGCTATACTGAATCTGAGACACACAATTGTATTGTGTTCTTTGCCTTCTGATCCAATTTCTTCCATTCTTCATGAGACACTCCTGTTGGTTTAGTACCCAGATCTACCACCATCCACTGATCTTTATCCACCAACAGATCCTCCATCTTGAGTTTCCACAACGCAAAACTCTGACTGTTAACTTTCTCGATCTCTATTTTTCCACTGCTCACCATCTTCTTTCACCACCAAAATCGATCTTGTAGATCTCTCATTGAATAGTGTCTACCACAGGCTTGAGCGAAACCCCTCAGCAACAAAGGCGTCCTCTTGAAGTAAAAACAACTCTAAAACCAAATGTAGGTTTTAACCCCGTACAGAAATTACCTACATATGAATTCTAAAACAAATAAAATAAACAATGTGAGAGCATAACACATAAAACACATATACATAAATATTTTCCCTTGGATCTCAAAACCGGGACTACCAGCTTGATTTTTCATTATGTTCCTTTCAATGTTATAATACATATTTATACATGCCAAAGAATCCAATACCATGGACCAAAAACCATCACATCCAAAACCATAGACCGAAAAATCATGCACAAAACCATAGGTAGGTCTGCCCAACCTAACATAGGTTCCAAAACCAAAATAGAGTGGGGTTACCTACACCCCTCAAACCCCCTGTGAGTCCCCCTACTACGCAATTGGTGCAACAAAGGGGGGCCTTAACCCCCTAGTTAACTACGTAGGTTAGTCGTGGAAATAATATAACATTGTTAGCATTACGAAACAGGTTTGGTGTTATGACATAGGTGTTGTCCTTGATGGAAACTCACTCAGATGGTAGATCACAGTTTAGGATCACAGAATGAAGGAAAAAAAAGTATACACAAGTTCCCCTTGACCAAATCACGTATACACGAGGGTTGGTAGACCAAAAGGTGCGTATGCGTATACATGCACTTTCACGCAAGGAAAAGAGAGTACATGTTGGAAAACTTGGTTTTGGTCTGTGGTATTTGGTCCTTGGTATTTTGACCCATGGTATTGGTCCAAGGTATCTTCTCCAAAGTATTAACCCTAGGTATTTGGTCCAAGGTATTGATTCTAAAGTGGTTTTGGACTATGGTATTGAGTAAGGCCTAAGATTATAAAAGGAGGAGGAGATCATTAGGCAAAAGTACTCAAGTATTGAATATCTAATGAAGAGAAAGATATAGAATACTAGTCATTGGGTTATGGTGCATAGCTAGATCTCAATCAAGGAGGAACCTGAGCGCTTGAAGAAGGATAAGTTCTATTGATGGGTAAAGATATTTAGGCTTGAAGAGAAGTATCTTTGTGTGGTTTTGATCTTTTATTGGCGTATGTCATAATCTGTAAATATGATGATCTGGGTATCACTGATGTCTGAATAGTTTTAAAGGTTAAATCATCTTTTACAGATATGTACGCAGGTTCAGTATAGCAAAGGCACGTATACGCGCTGGTTCGGAATTTAAAAACAGCATATACACAGGTCTGCCTTTAGATAACAGTGTATGAATGCAGGTTTGACACATTGAAGTAGCGTATGTCCCATAAAGTATGTTTTAGCTACTTCTGTTTGTTGTTGTAGTATGTTGGGTTCTGCATTGGGTTCTTGTTACTATTACTATGTTCTGGTTACAGCATTCAGAAAAGTGATTGTTTGATTCAGTTTTGGTTGGTGCAAAGGAGACTGATTGATGCATATATATTAGATGTTTGATTGATGTTATTAATGGATCCAATCTGAAAATTTATGAAACGTGGTCCCTGGAAGAAAAAAGAAAGTTGTAGCCTTTTGTAGGTCAACACCTACATACTAGTAAACACATCAGCTAGTGCAAGAGCTAAGGGGGTTGTAGCTCCCTTCCAAGAAAATATAGAGAATGAGAGAAGGTTATAGCCTTCTGAAGGAAGAAGCCTGCGTACTAGTATAAGGCTGCACTAGTACAAAATTTGTAAAAGAAGTTTCTTATTAAAGAAAGATTGAGATGATTGTAGCAGGTGGTTTTCACCCACATTGGGTTTCCACCTTATATCTTGTGTTCATGTGTGTGATTGCCTGCTCTGTTTACTGCATCTGATTATTGGTTATATGGTTCTGATACACAGATTAAAGATAACCTAACTACATTATAAGATTGCAAGGTATACACTGGTTGCTCTAAACACAGTTGCGTATACACGCAGATTTCGTTAACAGAAGTAGCGTATATAAATCTGTTTATGTAAATGAAATACTGTTAAATTGCTAATACTGATGCATCCCCCCATCTCAGTATTATTTCCAACAATTGGTATAAGAGCAGGGCCTTCAGAAAAAAGCTTGATTTCTTGAAGGAAGATCTATCATCATGAGTACCTATGAAAGAGAGGGATCCATTAGACCACCAATCTTCAATGGGAGCAACTTCTTATATTGGAAGGTAAGAACCATGGCCTATCTTCAATATGTTGGAGTAGAAGTTTGGGAAATCGTGGAAGGAGGATACACATTTCCATCAACAATTCCTACAGATACTACAGGTAAAAAGCATTATGAAAGAAATGCCAAGGCTGTCAACACACTATTGGGGAATCTGTCACAATCAGAATTTGTCAAGGTTATGCAGGTCAAAACTCCAAAGAAATATGGGACAAGATCATTCTAATTTATGAAGGAGATGATCAGGTAAAACGTGCAAAACTATAATCTCTCAGAATTGAATATGAAACTCTCAAAATGTACAATGATGAAATTATAGCTAATTACTTCTTACGTATAGATGAGATTGTTAATCACATGAAAAACTTGGGTGAAGAGATAAAATAAGTTACTGTAGTTGAAAAGGTTTTGAGATCCCTATCTTCTAAGTTTGAATCAAAAGTTTCTGCCATAGAAGAAAAGTAGAATCTTCAGAGTATTACTAAGACACAGTTGCACGGAATCCTAACTGCTTTTGAAATGAAAAAAGGGGGTCCGTCAGATATGAGAGAAGAGTTCAATGAATCGAGACACATTTCAAAAGGAGAGGAAGAAGCATAATTTGTCAAGAACCTTCAACGGGGTTCTGGAAGATTTAGAGGTAAACTACCTTTCAAGTGCTTTGCTTGCGGAAGAGTCGGTCATTATGCAACCAAATGTCCTCATAAAGATAAGCTAGATAAAGGTAAGGAACTGGCAAAATGGAATAGAAAATAGAATGTAAGTAAGAAGAGCTACTATACAGATGAAGATAGCAATGGTTTATTAAATAGTGATGAAGATGAACATGGTAATGATTATAGACTTTTGATGGCTTTTGAAGATGATGATTTCTTGGATGCTTTAGATGAAGATGATATCTATGAAGAAATTTCTAAACTTAAAATCTATTTAGAAGAAAAAATTATGATTATAGATACTCTAACATTCCAACTTTCTTAAAGGGAAAAACACAATGAAAAGTTAGAATGTGAAATTGTGGGTCTAAGAAAAGATATTGTGAAAACAAAAGCTCTTAATCTTAGATTTGCTAAAGGATCAGAAACTTTAGATGAAATTATCAAAGTGCAGCATTCTCCTCTGATAAAGACAAGTCTTGGATATATAGAAGAAGCATCTCAAGCACAGAAGCCATCAACCTCCAAAAGCTATCTTGATGTTGCAAGGAGAAGTGAACATATTGACAATCATCAGCAAAGGCATAAAGCAAATCATTAGGTAAATAAGGTTCAATGTACTTCAAGGATGAATAGAAGCTATAACCAACCATAGGTAAATTAGTCTCTATTTTCTTCAAGAATGAATGTCAATGGAAGCTACAATCATCAGGTTAGTAGATTTGATAATCATAGTAATTTGTTTAATGGCCAATGTTTTTCATGTCATAACTTTGGACACAAAGCTGCTCAATGTGTTTCTTACAATATCATCATGACAAGAGAAGCACGAAATCAAAAGAATGTGACTAGGATCATGAAAAGGACCTACAATAACTTTTATGCTCTTGAAAATGAAATAGAATGCTCTATCTGTAACAACTTCGGTCATGAAAATTCTGAATGCAGGAGTAAATTTTGGAAAACATCTCAGAAGGAGCAAGCTTCATTGAGTCCCAAAACATCGAGAAAGAAAGAACCACAAACAGAAATATTTGGAATAGCCTTATATGCAGAAGGACAAGAAAATCAGTGGTATATTGACATTGGATGCTCGAAACAAATGACAGGTGATAAAGAAAAACTTCAGTCATATAATGCCTTAGAAAAGGAAAAAGTCTCATTTGGTAATGACACTCCTGCAGTCATAAAAGGTAAAGTCTTTTTTCTCTTAAAAGAAAAGGTTAATGCTGGGAATGTTATGTATGTAGATGGTCTAAAGCATAATCTATTGAGTGTCAGTCAAATGTGTGATCAAGGAAATGAGGTAGTATTTTGATCAAATGGACATGTTGTGCGTGAGCTTGATATAGGAGAAACAATGATCAAAGGTGTAAGAACTCCAAACAACCTGTACATACTCAAGGGGGGGCAACAACAGTGCTACCTAAGCAAAAATGATGAACACTGGCTATTGCATAGAAGATTGGGGCATCTAAGCTTCCCTCAGATAAGAAAAGCATGCAGATACAAGGTTGTTCGTGATCTTCTAGATATCAACATTCTAAAAAACACAATATGCAAATCATGTCAATTTGGTAAGCAAACCAGAGCACATTTCCCTGAGAAGGAAGGATCAGCTAGTAAGCCTCTTGAACTTGTTCACACTTGTTTATGTGGTCCATCTAGGAAAAAGTCACCTCGTGGAGAATATTTTATATTGTTCATTGACAATTTTTCTAGAATGTGTTGGATAGGACTTCTAAAGCATAAGGATGAAGCTTTTGAAAAGTTCAAAGCCTTCAAACCCTTGGTTGAAAATGAATCAGATCACAAAATCAAATGCCTTAGGTCTGATCAAGGAGGGGAATTTATCTCGGATGAATCTTCGACTTCTATGAAGAACATGGAATAAGAAGGGAAGTCTCTACAGCAAGAACTCCTCAGAAAAATGGAGTGGTAGAAAGGATGAATAGAATTGTTCAACCAATGGCTTGTGCTATGTTAGATGAGTTTGGAAGTCCTGCAACCTTCTAGGGAGAAGTTGCATTTGCTGTCATCACTATTCTCAACAAAACAAATGTCCGGGTAAACAACGCTCAAAATCCACATGAACTTTGGTATGGTAAGACTCCTACTGTAAAATACTTCAAAGTTTTTGGAAGAAAATGTTACATCAAAAGGATTGATGAAAAACTTGGAAAGTTTGAACCAAGAGCACATGAAGGCATTCTCCTTGGTTACTCTTCTTGAAGTAAAGGATACAAGTGCTATAATAAAAGACTTGGGAAAATCTTTGAAAGTATTGATGTTGTGGTTGATGAAGCAGGCAAAAATCCAAAGCAGGTAAAAACCAAAGATTATGAAGAATATGAGGACTATCCTTCCACATCAAATCAGACAAATTCTGAAGACGAAACCAATGAGGCACCAGAAGAATAGATAAGGGTAGAAGAAAAGACTCCATCCAGGTATGTTCAGAAGAATTATCTAAAAGTCAAATTATGGGGCAGAAATAGGTAGGAGTGCAGACAAGAAGAATTATTACAGAAGCTTTAAGCTATCTAGCATTGCTTTCCTTCGTTGAACTGCAAAATGTAAATGAAGCATGCAAAGATGAATGTTGGGTCAAGGCCATGAATGAAGAACTTGAGCAGATTGAAAAGAATAATACTTTGGAATTGGTTCCTAGACCTAATGATAAGAATGTCATAGGAACCAAATGGATATTCAAAAATAAGCTGAAATAAAATGGAGAATTTATTAGAAACAAGGCCAGACTTGTTTGTAAAGGGTATGCTCAACAAGAAGGTATAGACTTTGAAGAAAATTTTGCACCTGTTGCTAGACATAAAGCCATAAGAATGTTTCTTGCTCTTTCTAGTTTTCAAAGGTTCAAAGTATATCAAATGGATGTGAAATCTTCCTTTCTTAATGGATACCAAGAAGAAGAAGTGTATATTGAGCAACCAGACGGATTCATCCTTGGAAATGATCCAAAACTCATATGCAGACTTAGAAAGGCTCTCTATGGTCTAAAACAAGCTCCAAGGGCCTGGTATTATCGTCTTGACAAATACCTTCATCAACAAGGGTTTTCAAAGGGATCAACTGATATCAATCTATATATAAAAATTGACAATGATAAATTGTTAATACTTGTTGTGTATCTTGATCATATCATTTTTGGTAGCAATGAAGAAGCCACGAGTCAAAAATTTGCCTTGGTAATGCAGAAAGAATTTGAAATGTCCCTGCCTGGTGAGCTCACGTATTTTCTCGGCTTACAAGTTCAACAAAATAAAGATGGTATTTTTTATCTCAAACCAAGTACCTCAAGTAGATCTTGAAGAAATATGGCATGGAAGATTCTAAACTAGTATGTACCCCTATGGTAACAGGATGCAGCCTTAGCGCAAATGATGAATCAACAGTAGTACATTAAGCAACCTACAGATATCCATGATTGGTAGTCTGCTCTATCTAACAGGTACCTGACCAAACATCATGAATGAAGTGGGAATAGTTGTAAGATTCCAAGAAAATCCAAAGGAATCACACCTGCAGAAAGTCAAAAGGATCTTCAAATATCTTCAAGGAACTTAGCATTTTGGCTTATGGTATCCTAGGGACACATATCTTACACTTCATTCATACACAGATGTAGATTGGGCAGGAAGCGTGGATGATAGAAAACACACTAGTGGTGGTGCATTCTATATGGGTTCTAGATTAGTGTCTTGGTTCAACAAGAAACAAAGTTCAATTGCATTATCTACAGCTAAAGCAGAATATGTGGCTGCTACATCTTGTTTCAAACAACTCCTTTGGATGATGCAAACATTGCAAGACATTCAGATCACATGTACTCCACCCATCTCCATTCTATGTGATAATACAAGTGAAATTAGTATTTCAAAGAATCCAATCATGCAATCCAAGACCAAGCACATACCTATCAAATATCATTTTCTCCATGAACAAGTGCTTGAACAAATGGTCAAATTGGAATATGTTCCCTCGAAGGAACAAATTGTTGATATATTCACCAAACCACTTCCCAGAGATACATTTGAATACCTTAGGCAGAAGCTGGGAATAGTTGATGCATCATCTTGCTGTTGACACTTATCTATTTCAGAGAATAGTGGTTGTACATGAGTCTCATGAAGCGTATCTGCGTACATACGCCGGTTTCTATGGATACAGCCACGTATATGTTGGCTTGAAGAATATTAGTAGGGTAGACTCAAGATGAAAAGAGTCTGATATGGGTCTAACAGTAATCATCTGGCATAGGTTTAGGGGGAGCATATACTTCTAATAATGCATTATCATTATTGGCATTACCTTAGAAGATCTTGGTACAATTTCATAGTTGTTTTTTATTCAGGTGAAATAGGTGCAGAGGGAGACCATGATTGCTGGTCTAGATGGTGATTGACAGATGTTGCTGATGATAGTTTTTGATGACTATCACAGTCTTGTTTTTGATATTTTGTCTCTATGTTATGTATAACTTTTATTATCAAGGTCATATAACAACCTTTTTTTGTTTCCCGACTATGCCTGGGATGGATGATGTAATGTTCTTGTTTTATCATGTATAAATCTTTGATGTATCCCCACTTGGTTGGGTGGATGAGTAAATCTTGGTATATCCCCACTTGGTTGGTAGATGGATGTATGTATGAGTATTTGGTGATAGGAAGGTCATTTATGATGTATAGAGTCATGTTCTTCTTGTATAACATCCTTTTGCAGACCTTGCTTAGAGTCAAGGGGAACATGAAAAACACAATTCAGCATATCAGAGAATTTAAAATGTACTCAGGGGGAGCATAACTATTTTCCCTTGATGTCAAAGGAGAAGAATGAATTGGGGTTGCCATCAAGTCCAAAGGGGGAGATTGTTGGAATCATGACACATGTTTGGCACTATGACACAAGTTTTGTCCTTGATGGTAACTCACTCAGATGACAGATCACAGTTCAGGATCATAGAATGAAGGAAAAAGAAGTATAAGTAGGTTCCACTTCACCAAACCGTGTATACACGCGATTTTGTAGACCAAAAGGTGCGTATGCGTATACACACATGTTTACGCAAGGAAAAGTGTGCACATGTTGGAAAACTTGGTTTTCGTCTGTGGTATTTGGTCCTTGGTATTTTGAACCATGGTATTAGTCCAAGGTATCTTGTTTGAAGTATTGACCCCAAGTATTTGGTCCAAGGTATTGATTCTAAAGTGGTTGTGGACCATGGTATTGAGTAAGGCCTAAGACTATAAAAGGAGGAGGAGATCATTAGGCAAAAGTACTCAAGTATTGAATATCTAATAAAGAGCAAGATCTAGAATACTGGTCATTAGGTTATGGTGCATAGCTGGATCTGAATCAAGGAGGAAATTGAGCACTTAAAGAAGGATAAGTTCTATTTATTGGTCAAGATCTTTAGGCTTGAAGAGAAGTATCTTTGTGTGGTTTTGGTCTTTTATTGGTGCATGTCATAATCTATAAATCTGATGATCTGGGTATAACTAATGTCTGAATAGTTGTAAAGGATAAATCATCTTTTACAGATCTGTACACAGGTTCGGTATAGCAAAGGCATGTATGCATGTTGGTTCGGCATTTAAAAATAGCGTATACGCAAGTCTGCCTTCAGATAAAAGTGTATGAATGTAGGTTTGACACATTGAAGTAGCGTATGTCTCATAAAATATGTTTTAGCTACTTCTGTTTGTTGTTGCAGTGTTCTGGGTTCTGCATTGGGTTCTAGTTACTGCTACTGTGTTCTAGTTACAGCATTCAGAAAAGTGATTGTTTGATTCAGTTTTGGTTGGTGCAAAGGAGATTGATTGATGGAGATATATTTTATGTTTGATTGATGTTATTGATGGATCTAGTATGAAAATTTATGAAACGTGGTCCCTGGAAGAAAATAGAAGGTTGTAGCCTTCTGTAGGCCAGCACCTACGTACTAGTAAACACATCAGCTAGTACAAGAGCTAAGGTGGTTGTAGCTCCCTTCTAGGAAAAGCTGCAGAATGAGAGAAGGTTGTAGCCTTTTGTAGGTAGAAGCCTACATACTGGTATAAGGCTGCACCAATACAAAATTTGTAAAAGAAGTTTCTTATTAAAGAAAGATTGAGACGATTGGAGCAGGTGGTTTTCACCCACATTGGGTTTCCACCTTATATCTTGTGTTCATGTGTGTGATTGCATATTCTATTTACTGCATTTGATTACTGGTTATATGGTTCTGATACACAGATTAAAGATCAACTAACTACATTATAAGATTGCAAGGTATACGCTGGTTGCTCTAAACACAGTCACGTATACACGCAGGTTTCATTAACAGAAGTAGCATATATAAATTTGTTTATGGAAATGAAATACTGTTAAATTGCTAATATTGATTCACCCC
>APFE031741232.1:13414-49515 GCA_000404065.3 Pinus taeda | reverse complement strand
CACTCGGCAATATTTTCATATTTCGAGTAGCAGTTGATTCCAGGTAATGTTTGGAATTTTCCAATCATGGCAGTGTCACAAGGATGGCTAATAGAATCACTCTTCGCAGATGTTCCTCGAAAGGGTAAACAATCAAATGGAGGTGAATGATCGACTAAAAAATATAGTGGAGGTGATGATGAGAACACGACCAAGGCTCAAAAGCTGACGATAAAGCATTCACAATGGTTATTTACCAGTTCATTTTTTAATGAGCTTGAACTCTGGGGGAAACATTTGCTCATTTTCTTAGGTCTATTTTTTATCGAGCTTGAATTCCGCGTTAAAAATGCTCGTGGCGTGTTTATTTTTAAATGAGCTTGAACCCTGCAGTAACACTACTCGCTATTCATATAATAATGATGTCTCATTCAAGATGCCATTTTTTATGGGGCTTGCACCTTTTGTAAGCTTTGCCTCCGATCCTTTCTTTATGCAAGCTAGTAAACGACCAGCCTTACGGGTTTAAAGGGTTAGAAGAACTACAAATTTAAAAAATAAATGGTCGCTCTTCGCTTGCATGTGGAAAGGTTTGCATGCCCCCAGGTATAGAGAAAAAATCCTAGGTCACCATGAAAGTTCCATCCACGTTGCAGACAAAATGCTTCCTTGGTGATGTTTACCAAAATAAACAAAGGTGAGTGGCGCAGACGCCTCCACTCACATAACTTTGACGAAGGTATCTTATTCTAGTCTAATCCCATTTTTTTGTAAGGACGGCTTCGTCAGACTAGTCATATATCCTCCGCGGAAAGCTACTTCATACCTAAGGTTTTCCTGCCGAAACAGACTAGGGTGCATGCCCTCTGGGTTTCAGTCATATCCTCTTGAATCACTCGTGCTTATCAGGTGGACAGATTGGAAATCGATGAGACATTCCTTGCGTGGAAAGACCATTTACGGATGGCATTTGACTATTTGTTATGTGTGAACCGGGGAATGACATTTGGTCTACGATCTTGACCATTCTGCCTTCATGCGGAAAACACATTATTCTAAAGAGTGAGGAGATGACGACTCCCATTCAATAAATATAGTCGCACCCAAGGAGTAGATTATAATCCAGGGGTCCTTGGACTACCATCATGTTCATGTGAATGGTTTTCCTTCTCAACGTAATGGGCACATTTGAAAGGACCCCTAATGGTTGACTGGTTCCTTTGTCAAAGCCTGTGAGATTTCTCATTTGAGGCAGAAGCGATGGCGAACCAAGCGCTTTCCAAGCAGTTGAGGAAAGGATACTCACAGAAGCCCCTTCATCGATTATGGTACTAGCCATGACCATTTTATAATCTTGTACAATGATTCGGAATGGTACACTAGCTGGTAAACGGGGTCTTCCTAGTAGATTCCAGTTGAAGGAAATGACTAGGTTGCTTGGAGGTGGGACCGAATAGATGGTTGAATATGACTCTGATGAACTTTCTACCTGCGATAAAGGAATGGGTAGACTACCCCCAAGTTCATCGAAGTCTTTGTTTAGGAAAATAATTTGAACAGTGTCGTTCTCTTTCCCTTCAGTGACGGTATCATTTGAAGATGAACATTTTGAAGGCAAGACCGGGTCAACTACCACCTCGACCTTTTGACTTTCATCTGGTATGGATTCAGAGGGTTCATTTTCAATGATAGATGTTTCGGCCGAACACAATGATGGGCCAGCTAGATTTTCAACCAGTGGTGGACTTGGCAAGAGTTTCTTATATCCAGGAGGGAGCCATAGCGATGAAGTAGGATGGTCATCCAAAACTCTTTTAGCTTCATCAAGGAAGGGACAACGGTGGACGGCGTGATTGCCTTCACACAATTTACAAGGAACTCTGGGATTCCTTTTCTATCTAGATACTTCACTTTCACTGGTTGACGGTGTGCATTCAACATGATCATCAGAGGTTGATGAAACCAGATTATGAAAATGAGGAGACCAGTCCCTTAAGATCCGAGGGATTCAGGGACAATCTCGGTGATAGTGGTCTCCATTGCAAATGACACATGGATATTTAGGTTTAGATGGTGCGGTGTGAGGATTTTTGCTAGACAATGCCTGGTTGCCTGCTTTCAATTTTGGTTCCTTCTTCTTCTTTTCTTTTTTCTCTTTCTTCTTCTTCTTCTTCTCAGTTACTTGATCTTTAGCTTTACCATATTTATCAAGTGAAGAGGAAGGAGGAGAGGGAGAATCAAACAAATTAGAAGGTTGGGGGGCCACTCTAGTATCATCTAGTTGCTGACTTGACTATTCAGGAATTACGATATTCTGAACGACAGAGGTATAGAAGAGCCATACAGGCAAACCAATCGTCAACCCTGGAAGTGACAATGTGGCCATATGGGGTGCACCAACATCTCCCCAAGAGGAGAAAGGACTAGGATTTCCTCCAAGGGGAAATCCTTGGTTGGTAGACTCCATTTTCTCAACCTAAAGATCAACGAGGGAATTTATGATATTATTTTGATTAAAATAAATTTTAGATGCTTTGACACAACTTGTTTTTTCAATTTTAAGGAGTCGAGAAAAAACAAAAGATGACTCTAGTTGCCTTCGATTTTGGTGATCCTGAAGTGACAAGTGCTCAGATGGACCTTTTCTTTTAAGGAGTATGGAAAGGAGAAAAATAGACTTTTCTGGAAATCTAGGCAGAGGGGATTACCAAACCAATTGCAAAACTCCATAATACTTTTTACAGTATGGTAGTCAATCTTCCCGAATGTTGTGTTCAGTGCATTGTGATCGATAGGGCGGCAAACACGGCTTCCTAAGGATAAAGGAAGTAGCCTATTGTGGTCTCCCAATATATACTCGACGGTACGTGGGAGCACAAGTCCGTACTGGCACTTGCTGTCTCAGAGTGGAGGAATCACCCAACCAACAATGAAAACAACAATTACCCGGTTTTACGACGCCAGAAAACGTCTCTAGCCTAGACCTCTAGATGTTGTGCGTTAGGTTCCAAAGCATTGTTAGATTCATTAAATTTATTTTAAGTTGATCTTGTTTAAAAATTTTCCTTTCAGGTTCACCGCATGATGTGTATACAATTCCTAAAATGTAGTCTAAGATGATAAACAACTCTTTAATCTTCTTTTGGCAATGAAAATCCTAGCTACTAAGGAAAGAAATTTGAGAGTCTTTCAACAAAGAGCACAGAGCACACACTAAATGCACTGTCCTAAATCAAACCAAGCAGTCTAAATACAAATGCACATGCATGTATTTGCCTTCAGCCTTCTTAATGTATGAATGATGATAAGAAAGCTAAGTGCAAATCTGAATTATTTTCAAAGCGACAATACTCAACAAATTTCTTTTCAAAATGAAGTGAAGGTAAAGGAGACACTTTGTGATTTCGAAATGAAAATTGCTTTTTGACACTTTAAAAACTACTAATTCTAATCATATACAATAGTAACCATATAATCGACTATCAAGAACAATGGGATTCTCTTCTATAACTGAAAACGACAGCTACGACACTTTCAGATTTAGAAATGACAGTTCGACTATGCTACTTCTTTGAAAAATAGAACTGAAAATGGCGAACAATACATAAAATCACTTACAGTTCTCTGCACTATAGAGGTGGAATGATGTAAGAGAAGGGGGTTTTCACAGAGATATACTGACCACAGACAACAAAACTCCCGAATAGTACTGAAAATAGTGAAGATAAAACCAAAGTCTGAAGGTAATGTTAACCTTCCCTAACCGTTGCACCTGTCACACAGGGAATTCAGTATGCAGCACACCTACTGCACACAGGAAGTGCGATGCATACAGACTGCCTTGAAGGCATGGTGCAATGGTACCAGTGTGATACTTTTAATGAGTTTTTTCTCACAATTTGTAATTCAAATCAGGGATTTAGGCCGAGTAAGTGATGTTCATTAAATGTAAATCACAGGGGTTGATTGAAGGAGGTTACTAGAGCCATAGGGCAATTAGAACATTTGCAGATCGATTGTATAATTCATAAAAAAAAACCCGGAGATAGACTGAATCAGCATTGATATACTTTGCATTTGTATAACAAATGTAGTTCGAAGGCTAGCTAGCTTGACTTCAGGCTTTGTCTGTAAGTTTATAAAAGAAACAAAGATAGGCTAACAAACAATCTAGTCGCTCCCCAGCGGAGTCGCCATTTTGTTACTGGGAATAGTGTCCACTCAGAGTTGTTATTCCCAGTAAGACTGGTAGCTATCTTAGAAACAAACAAGTAAAGTCTACTTTCGCTTTCCTTTATGAAAATAGATAAGAGTGGAACAAAGGAGACCAAGCTTAGTCTTGCACTTGGTTTCCTTGCTTGATTCCTCTCCTTCCTGATAGACTTTTGTCGCTTCCTCTTCATCTACCCAACTTCCAAGAATACCTGTGGAATCAAAGCAACATACTTCTATCGAAGAACAGAGATCTATATTCATAAATAACACAGGACTAGATATATGTTAACCATACGAATGCATATATAAACAAACATACAAGAATATGGAGGAAAACTTGAATAGCTTTATTAAGATTAAGAATAGCAAGAGGATTAAAACCATATGTTCTGACCCAGCATCATCCTCTAGCAAGAAATCCCTTCTTCACCTCAAGTAAAGCTTATATCACCCAACACTATAAGGTTACACCGAAAACCAACAACACTTCTCTACAAGATACAAAATTCCAGCCTCTGGATCTCTGTGATGAGGCATCCATATATAGATGATTGTAGGGGGTGAGTCATCTTCTGGGGTCTTGATTACTGTCCTCTCTCTGATAGTTCTTGGTTCCACTTGGAGACTAATGATCTCTTACTCATCCCTGGTCGAAAATAGAGAGGCAAGTGTCAGAGGGGAAGCTTCTGGAAGATTCCATGATCTTCCACCTTGCAAATTGTCCCTACCATTTGTCCATTCCCGACCATCGCACCCTAAAAAGGGGCCATTTAGTATGCATCACACCCTTTACATTGGGAAGGTGATATGCATCGCACCCTCTGCACTAGGTATTCAGTATGGTCCAGTTTTGACCATTTCTGAGCAGTTTTTAGTGGAGAACTTCTGGAAGATGATGTATTAAGCTGACCTTGTTCCTTTAGGCAATGAAGCAACACTCTTAGGGACTTAGGAGCCCTCAGTTTATGGACATTTATGATTGGGGTTGCAGTTCCCAAAAATGTCTATAATAGATGCAGTGTTAACAATGCTACAAACCATTCGCGGTGTTCCCCATATGTTAATGTCATGTTTTCTTTGCGAATTGTACACTTCAGTCATTGATCTAACTCCCATGGGGTTTCACCTGCTAGCATTGTGATTTCCTTGAATCCAATGATTGACTGTGCCTCCAAATTTGGCCTTCTAAATTCTTTGTTTAGCGCAACTTGATGTTGGGTTGTGTTATATTCTTTCCACGATTAGCCCACATAGTTAATCGGGAGGTTAGGAAGGGGGCGGAGCCCCCCCTTCGTTGCACCAATTACATAGCAGGGGGAGTCACAACGGGTTTAAGGGGTGCAGGTAACCCCACTCCATGGACCCTATGTTAGGTTGGGCGGGCCTACCTATGGTTTTGTGCATGATTTTTGCACATGGTTTTGGACGCGATGGTTTTTGATCCATGGTATTGGATGCCTCGACATGTATAAATATGTATTGTAACATTAAAAGGAACAATAATGAAAAATAAAGCTGGTAGCCCTAGTTTTGGGATCCAAGGGAAAATCTCTGTGTATATGTGTTTTATGTGTTATGCTCTTTCATTGTTTATTTTTTGTGTTTTAGAATTCATATGTAGGTAATTTTTGTACGGGATGAAAACCTACATTTGGTATCAGAGCTGTTTTGGCTTCAAGGGGATGCCTTTGTTGCTGAGGGGTTTTGCTCGGGCCTATGGTAGACCCTGTTTAGTGGGAGATCTACAAGATCGATTCTGGTGGTGAAAGAAGATGGTGAGCAGTGGAAATATAGAGATCGAGAAATTTAACTGTCAGAGTTTTGAGTTGTGGAAACTCATGATGAAGGATCTGTTGGTGGATAAAGATTAGTGTATCGCGGTAGATCTGGGTACTAAACCAACAATAGTGTCTGATGAAGAATGGAAGAAGTTGGATTGGAAGGCAAAGAGCACAATACGATTGTGTGTCTCAGATTCAGTATTGTTGAATGTTTTAGGGGAAGCTACGACAAAGGCTTTGTGGGACAAGTTAGGGACTTTGTACCAATATAAGTCTATAGTGAATAAACTGTTCATATGGAAAAATATATATAACCTGAGGTTGAAATATGGAGACTCGGTGACAAAGCATCTGAATGCGTTTATATTGTAGTAAGTCAGTTATCATCTATTGATATCAAAATTTCAAATGAAGATAAGTGCATTAGTTTGTTGTGTTCCCTACCAGATTCATGGGATAGTTAGGTTATTGCAATAGGTAGCAATGCAACTGCCTTGTAGTTTGATGAAATAGTCTCATCCTTGCTGACAGAGGAGATGAGACAAAATAATATGGAGAGCTAGAATGGTGATGCCTTGTCTATACGAGGACAGTGCCAAAACAGAAACAAAAATAAGTCATCGAGTGGGAGATCTAAATCTCCAGGAAAATCTGTAAAGGTGGTGTGCTAGAAATGTGGAAAGGAAGGGCACTACAAAAGGGACTGTAAATCTAAAGCTCCTGACAAAGGAAATGGATATGATGATGCTCCTTCTGTAGAGGCGAAAACCACCTCAAATGAAGGTGGGGATGTGTACTTGGCTTCTTCAAGTACACATGTAGATCATGAGGCATGGTTGATTGACTCAGGTACATCCTTTCCCTTCACTCCCCATAAAGAGTGGTTCTATGAGTATGAGAAATACGATGGTGGTGATGTCTTCTTAGGGGATGATAGGAAGGCTAGAATCATTCGTCGCGGAATGGTAAAGTTGAAGTTGCAAGCTGGAAGGGTTAGAACACTTTCGAGTGTTCTACATATTCCTACATTGGCCAGAAATATTATTTCTGTAAGGAAGCTGGATGATGCAGGTGTAAAAACACTGTTTGAGAAGGATACCTGCAAGATGGTTCGGGTATCACTAGTATTGATGTGGAGAGTTCAGATTGGAACTCTATACAAGCTGCAAGGTAGGACTATTGTTGATGGGTGCAACAATTATATGGTTCTTGAAAGTGGAGCAAAAAATATAGTGGTCTCTAGAGAGAAGACCATGCTGTAGCATCAAAGGCTTGGACATATTAGAGGGAAGGGCCTTCGAATACTTCATGATAAAGGTATGGTAGAAGGTATGAGTAACAGCTCTCTGGATTTTGATTTCTGTGAAAATTGTGTATATGGGAAGCAAAATCGGGTGAGTTTCCCCTTGGTAAGAGGGTGAAACATATATTAGAGCTTGTGCATAGTGATGTGTTTGGACTTGTGAAGGTTCCATCACTCGGTAATTCTGTGTAGTATGTATCATTTATAGATGACTTCTCAAGGAATACATGGATATATTTCCTTAAGAATAAATTTGAAGTCTTTGACAATTTTAAAGAATTTAAGGCTTTGGTGGAAAACCAGATAGAGAAGAAGATAAAGGTGCTAAGGATAGATAACCGTGGAGAGTTTTACAGTAAGGAATTTGAAGAATTCTGTAAGAAGTGTGGTATAGCACGGCAGAAGACTACCCCATATACACCTCAGCAAAATGGACTTGTAGAAAGAACAAACAAGAAGTTGATGGAAAGGGCAAGAAGAATGCTCAGTGGTATTAGGTTAGGACAGGAATCTTGGGCAGAGGCAGTGGACCCTATGTTAAGCAGGGCGGACCTACCTATGGTTTTGTGCATGATTTTCACACATGGTTTTGGACACGATGGTTTTCGGTCCATGGTATTGGATGCTTCGACATGTATAAATATGTATTGTAACATTGAAAGGAACAATAATGAAAAATCAAGCTGGTAGCCCCGGTTTTGGGATCCAGGGGAAAATATCTGTGTATATGTGATTTATGTGAAATGCTCTCGCATTGTTTATTTTCTGTGTTTTAGAATTCATATGTAGGTAATTTCTTTACGGGGTTAAAACCTACATTTGGTATCAGAGTTGTTTTTGCTTCAAGGAGATGCCTTTGTTGCTGAGGGGTTTCGCTCATGCCTGTGGTAGACCCTGTTCAATGGGAGATCTGTGGGATCGATTCTGGTGGTGAAAGAAGATGGAAAGTGGTGGAAAGATAGAGATCAGGAAATTTAATGGTCAGAGTTTTAAGCTGTGGAAACTCAAGATGGAGGATCTGTTAGTGGATAAATATCAGTGCATCGCAGTAGATCCAGGTACTAAACCAACGAGAGTGTCTGATGAAGAATGGAAGAAGTTTCATCAAAAGGAAAAGATCACGATACGATTATGTTTCTCAGATGCAGTATTGTTGAATGTATCAGGGGAAGCTATGGCTAAGGCTTTGTGGCACAAGTTAGGGACTTTGTACCAATTTATGTCCCTGGTCAATAAACTCTTCCTATGGAAAAGGTTGTATAACCTAAGGATGAAAGATGGAGACCTGGTGACAGAGCATCTGAATGCGTTCAATACTATGGGAAGTCAGTTATTGTCTGTTGATATCGAAATTTCAGATGAAGATAAGTGCATTAGTTTTTGTGTTCTCTACCAAATTCGTGGGATAGTTTGGTTATTGCAATAGGTAGCAATGCCACTGCCTTGCAATTTGATTAAATAGTCTCATCCTTGTTGACAGAGGAAATGAGAAGGAAAAATATGGAGAGCCAGAATGGTGATGCCATGTCTGTACCAGGATAGTCCCAGAACATAAAAAAAAATAAGTCATCAAGTGGGAGATCTAAATCTATAGGGAGATCTAAATCTCCAGGAAAAACTATAAAGGTGGTGTGTTGGAAATGCAGAAAGGATGGGCACTACAAAAGGGACTGTAAATCTAAACCTCTTGATAACAGAAAGGGATCTGATGATTCTCCTTCTGCATAGGCGAAACCACCTTAGATGAAGGTGGGGATGTGTACTTGTCTTCTTCAAGTACACATGTAGATCATGAGGCATGGTTGATTGATTCAGGTGCATCCTTTCACTTCACTCCCCATAGAAAGTGGTTCTGTGAGTATGAGAATTATCATGGTGGTGATGTCTTCTTAGGGGATGATAGGAAGGCTAGAATCGTTGGTCGTGGAAAAGTAAAGTTGAAGTTGCAAGGTGGAAGGGCTAGAACACTTCCGAGTGTTCTGCATATTTCTGCACTAGCCAGAAATCTGATTTCTGTAAGCAAGTTGGATGATGCAAGTGTAAAAACAATGTTTGAGAAGGATACCTATAAGATGGTTTGGGGAGCACTGGTATTGATGCAGGGAGTTCAGATTGGAACTCTATACAAGTTTCAAGGTAGCACTGTTGTTGATGGGTGCAACAGTTTTGTGGTTCCTGAAAGTGGAGCATAAAATCTAGTGGTCTCTAGAGAGAAGACCATGATGTGGCATCAAAGGCTTGGACATATTGGAGAGAAGGGCCTTCGAATACTTCACGGTAAAGGTATGGTAGAGGTATGAGTAATAACTCTATGGATTTTGATTTCTGTGAAAATTCTGTATATGGGAAGCAGAATCGGGTGAGTTTCCCCTATGGTGGTAAGAGGGCGAAATAGATATTAGAGCTTGTGCACAATGACGTGTTTGGACCTGTGAAGGTTCCATGACTAGGTAAGTTCGTGTACTATGTATCGTTTATAGATGACTTCTCAAGGAATACATGGATATATTTCCTTAAGAATAAATCTGAAGTCTTAGACAGGTTCAAAGAATTTAAGGCTCTCGTGGAAAACCAAACAAAGAAGAAGATAAAGGTGATGAGGACAGATAAGGGTGGAGAATTTTGCAGTAAGGAATTTGAAGAATTATACAAGAAGTGTGGTATAGCATGGCAAAAGACTACTCCATATACACCTCAGCAAAATGGAGTTGCAGAAGGAATAAACAAGATGTTGATGGAAAGGGAAAGAAGCATGCTCAGTGGTGTCGGGTTAGGATAGGAATTCTGGGCAGAGGTGGTGGAGACAACATGTTACCTGGCCAACAGATCACCTTCATCAGCATTGGAGGATAGGACTCCACAAGAGGTATGGACTGGTAAGAAACCATCTCTTTCACATCTGTGGATATTTGGATGAGATGCATATGTACATGTTCCAAAGGAGAAACAAACCAAGTTGGATAGTAAATCTGAAAAGTGCATCTTTATTGGGTATAAGGATGGTTTAAAGGGTTATAAGATTTGGAACCAAGTAACAAGGAAGGTTGTGTACAGCTGAGATGTGGTGTTCATAGAGGTGAAAGATGTTATTACACATGAATTCCAACCAAAACAACCTGAGAAGATAGAGTTTGAGCTAAAGGAGGAAGAATCAGACTCTACAACAGAGGAGGAATCAGAAGATGAAGAGCCACAAACTCCGGGTGTGAGAAGATCAGTTCAAGAAAGAAGGTAGCCAGAAAGGTATAGTCCATCTACTTTTGGTTCAAATTTTTCTTTATCTATTACTGATGATGATCCCAGAATTGTAAAGGAAGCGGTAGATTCAGAGGATGGAAAACTCTGGAAAGAGGCCATGGTTGATGAAATGGCATCTTTGCACAAAATTGAGGCTTGGGATCTGGTGGAGTTTCCAACTGGAAGGAAACCCATTGGCAGCAAATCGGTGTTCAAAAAGAAGACAAATGTAGAAGGAAAAGTGGAGAAATACAAAACTCGGTTGGTAGAAAAAGGTTATTCGCAGGTGTTGGGAACTGATTTTGGTGATATTTTTTCTCCAGTTGCCAAGGTAACTTCTATTGGATTACTTTTATCTGTTGTTGTTGCTTTTGATTTTGAGGTAAAACATATGGATGTGAAGGTAGCATTTCTTCACATGGATCTCGAAGAGGAGATCTACATGAAGCAGCCTGAAGGCTTTGTGGTGAAGGGTAAGAAAGAACTGGTATGCAAGTTAAGGAAGTCTTTGTATGGGTTAAAACAGTCACCAAGGATGTGGTATCAGAAATTTGATACATTATACGGGGACATGGATTCACTAGAAGCAAAGAAAATCACTGTGTGTATTTTAAATTAATTGGTGACCGTGTTATTTATCTGGTCTTGTATGTGGATGATATGTTGCTGGTTGGAAATGACAAAGAAATTATCCAGGATTTAAAGACCCAATTGTCCTCCAAATTCGACATGAAAGATCTTGGTGCTGCAAACTATATTTTGGGCATGGAAATTAAAAGAGATCAAATAAAGAGGAAGCTTTGGTTAAACTAGAGGAAGTATGTTGAGACAATATTGCAGAGGTTTAATATGCAGGATAGTAAACCGGTGAAGGTTCCTATTCCTGTAGGTGTAAAGTTATCTATTGAAAAGTGTCCCAAGACACAAGAAGAGGAAGAGGACATGTCCCGTGTTCCATATGCAAGTGCAGTCGATAGCCTGATGTATGCGATGGTTTGTACTAGACCAAACATTGCACATGCAATGGGAGTATTGAGCTGGTTTATGTCAAAACCAGGGAATGAGCATTGGACAACAATGAAGCGAGTTATCAAGTATTTGCGTGGCACTAGTGATTATAGTTTGTGTTACCAAGGAAGACCAGGATTGGAGAGATTGTTGGATATCCATGGCTTTGTTGATGCGGACTGGGCTAAAGATTTGGATCAAAGAAGATCTACAAGTGGGTATGTGTTTAACCTGTTTGGAGGTGCAGTCAGTTTGATGAGTAAGAAACAATTTGTAATGGCACTATCAACTACAAAGGCAGAATACATGGCAGCCACTCATGCAAGCAAGGAAGCAGTTTGGATGTAGAGATTGTGTTCAAGTATGGGGTTAGTACAGGGAGCTATAAGGATCGATTGTGACAGCCAAAGTGCAATTTTCTTGGCAAAGAACCCTACTTACCATTCAAAGACAAAGCACATTGATGTTCAGTATCACTTTGTGAGGGATATGATAGAAGAGAAAAAGGTGTTGCTGGTAAAGGTGGACACTTTGACAAAACCTGTGAGCTTTGAGAAGTTATCTTGGTGTAGAGAAACAATGGGAATTGTAGGGCTAGATAAATGACTAAGCTCTCTTGTGGCCCCCTGTGGAAAGAAAACAACAAGTGGGAGAATGTGGGGTTGTGTTATATTATTTCCACGACTAGCCCACGTAGTTAACTGGGGGTTAGGAGGTGGGTGGAGCCCCCCCTTCGTTGCACCAATTGTGTAGTGAGGGGAGTCACAAGGGGTTTGAGGGGTGTAGGTAACCCCACTCTATGGAAAATTTTGGTTTTGGACCCTATGTTAGGTTGGGCGGACCTACCTATGGTTTTGTGCATGATTTTCACACATGGTTTTGGACACGATGGTTTTCAGTCCATGGTTTTAGATGCAATGGTTTTTAGTCCATGGTATTGGATTCTTCGGCATGTATAAATATGTATTGTAACATTGAAAGGAACAATAATGAAAAATCAAGCTGGTAGTCCCAGTTTTGGGATCCAGGGGAAAATCTCTGTGTATATGTGTTTTATGTGTTATGCTCTCACATTGTTTATTTTTTGTGTTTTAGAATTCGTATGTAGGTAATTTATGTATGGGGTTAAAACCTACACTTGGATATCTACTATCCCCACATTCAGATTTTCATTGGAATTCTTAATGTACTAGGTCAGTGTGCGATCCTGCAGAGCACTCACCAATATGTCCTTCTTTATATTGTCGTCCGTGACACGCTGTTCTAGCCATGCTTTTTTGTGGTGGTGGCGAAGGTGGTATGGGCAAAGTCGAGGGTGAAGACGGTGAAACTAGTGGTGGTGTGGGTGGGGGTGGTATGCGCGAAATTCTCTGCCTTATTAGATTGATCGCACTTCTTAGTGAAACCTTTGCGAGTTATTCTTTGCCCCCTCGTGGAGGTGAAATCAAGGGGCTAGTTTCTAGTTTTGTTCTACCTTCATTTCTGTAGATTCATCCACTCCACGTAGCCCCACACATCAATTTATTCACATAACCCATTTTTCACACAGTAGCATTTTAATCCAAGTGTTCAAGGATTTAATGTACTTACCTCGTGGTCCCTTGAGGAAGCATCATTATGCCTCATTATAGCTGACTGAAGTATCTACCGTGAATTTGGCGATGAATCCTCCTGATGCAATCGAGCCAGTGATACACTCGAGCCAGTGATTGACATTGCGCGCAATATTTGCTTCTGATGCTTCCAGTCTGCACATCAATTCTCGAATCCACACAATAGGTTTGTCGAGTTTACAATTCCTTAGCTATCTTCTAGTTTCGCAATCCACTCATACAACTAAGTAGGGAAGGATGCAAAGAAAATTTCGTGGATCTTCGTATACAAGTAGCAACCTAACCACTCTTCCTTTGATAATTTTGGATTCCTCTTTTCCTGTGCCACGAACTCGTGAAGCTTTCTATCCAACCACTCTTCAATTCCTTTCTTTTTCAAATTCTAGTGATACAACATCAGACATCTCTAGGTAGATCTCGGTCCCAACAACTGAACCATTTGTTGGCTTGTTGGGCCCTGACCCAGGTTCAGAGTTAATTAGCCAAACAAATCCCTATACTACTGACCCTTTCGGCAATAGTTCGCGGAGCGCAGACTAAGGTCTCACCCGAAGTAGTATGGGAGGGTGCTAGAACTAGGTGTTCACACCCTTGAGATGTTTGAGAGGTTTTACTGTTCCTTTGTTTGTTCCTATGCACAGGTGGCTTCGTGCACCTTCTGTTCCTTGTGGCCTGTTATCTCTCCTTCGCACAACCCTAGCCAAGGGTTGTGCCGCGCTCTGTGGTATCACCCAAGATATTATTTATCTTCCAGTCTTGATTAAACACCTTCACCTACTTCAATGTATTAAGTTATACTTAACAATACAAAACATTCATATAGGTTTGTGCTATAAATAAATAGTATACTTGCAAAATTATATCCAATCATGCATTAAACTAGGAAAAGATACATAGAATTATAGTAAAACTTCTCTTTATTGATTCTCCAATGGTTACAGACTCGACCTACCCTATGTACTCAGCTGTAGGGGTCCACACACTCAACTGCGGACTACTAGGCCTCTGCGCACTCATCTGCAGAGCATTCTCCTACTCTACGATCCACAGACACACTTTACACTTCGACTCAATCACTTAGATTTATCATGCTTCCATTCTATTGATTTCT
Source organism: Pinus taeda (assembly GCA_000404065.3). Classification (NCBI taxonomy): domain Eukaryota; kingdom Viridiplantae; phylum Streptophyta; class Pinopsida; order Pinales; family Pinaceae; genus Pinus; species Pinus taeda. Next base: position 35,268 of record APFE031741232.1, on the reverse strand, counting down.
TTGTTGGATATCTTTTACACTTAGATCCTCTCTCTATTTATACAATCGCATGGTCTGCAAACCATGGGTAGGTATATCCAGTCAACATTGCATTACAAAAATTAGGGTGGACAACCCTGTGACTCTATTATACTTTTGTGCCCCGCACCAACAAGTCGCGGAGCTTTTACAACAAGATTCAGTCAAAACTTGGGATTTAAGCCCCAAAACATGCCTTGGGGTGATTCCATGCCCAACAAGCCACCGATTTTCAAAATTAGAAGATAACTGATCTATAAAGCCTTGGGATGCCTACAAATCCATATCCTCATCCCCAATACAAGTTGGGCACCTATCAAATCACCCTTGTCTGCTGGTACTCTAGCCTCTGTTATGGATTCTTCAGTCTACACTATGTTTCTTTGTCTATCAACCCGAAGACAGACAACATATTCATTGCTTCTAACATATTCAGGATGTCGATTGGATAGTTTTTCATTGGTGTCTGAATAGTTTCTTGTGAAACAAGATCCCTGTAAGAACAAATAACCTTTAATATTTTCATTTCATTGACAATGGTGCTCTCTTTAGGATTCCAAAATAGAGGAAGCTTAACATGAACTAAGAATTCCCTCTCCTCCTCTACATACAAGTCTCAAATCTTTACCAATCCCTTCTGCCCATCGTCTAGAATATTTCCTACATAATTTCCTGCTTGTATGGCACTCAATTGAACTCCTAAAATTGCACATGTGACAATAATATGCATATCTTGAATCACCACACTTAGCAAATCACCAATGCACTATGAAAAATAATCTTGAATGATTCTTTTTGTCTCAATGAAGGAAAAGGTGCCACAAAAAGTGTCTGATACGGAGTGCATGGATGTTGAATCATGATCCATCCCAAATCCAAAAGTGTGTACATTGATCTGTATGTTATGTCGCTCTACAGGTTTCCTTATTGATCCTGGAAACAAGGACTGATAATCCAAAACCCTCTTGGAATTTGACAAAATGGAAAATTGCCTGCGATTTCCCACATTGTATGTGTTCTACCCATCTGAAAGTAAAATGATATTATAGACAGGAATATTCTCAAGCCAGTCTTCCTGCACTTTCGCACCCTTTTTCAATCCTTCAACAATGTTGGTTCCACCAATGGACATTATTTCATTCACTTCTTGCAAATAAAATTGTCGACCGCCCTCAAACATATGTCGTAAGGGAAGGACACACCTAACAGTTGATGAGAAGGAAATGACTGAAAGGAAGTGTCATTTTTGTGCCTGTAATTCTTTCACTAACATCCTGAATAGTTACAATATCAATGGGGGCTCAATCGCTAGGCATATCAAGGGTTTGGGATGCATTTCCAGTATTCCAAGTTCTTTTTATTTTCTTTTGTTTTGCACTAGAGCATGGAAATTTCATATGTACCAAGACACTGAAATCCTCACGAAATTCTGAGCATAGAATTACAGAAAACTTAGGAAACATTTTTAACTATGCATATGTACTATGAACTTCTCTGCCTTGAATACCTCCACTTCCTTGTGACAATTTTCCTCTTGAATCTGTAGCCTATAAATTTCCTTTTGTTATTTCAATTCCAACCAAAGTAGGTTCATTCTCATTTTCCCCACCTAAATTGTTTTATCCACTTCACCGATGCTCCAATGGCTCATCATCAACAAAAACAAGAGGATCTGTAACACGTATTGTAGCTTCAGGATGTGGGGGACAAGCAGGTTGAAAATGGGGTAAAATTTTTGTCCAACCATCTTTCTTTTGTGGCTAGTTAAAATAACTTATTCGTGCTTTGAAATGCAGTGGTTCTGAATATTCTCCCTTGTAGGATATCTTCTTTCCACTTGGCTCGACAAACTGGACATACCCTATTTCCATGCTTGACATTGGAAGTACTGCAAGAAAAGTGGAAAGTGTGGGAACACTTTACAGTAAATAAGGCATGACCATGGCTTGGTTTCATTGCATCAACACATATTGCACAGTTTCCTACATCATAAAATATATGCATTAAAGCGTCAGATCTATATACACAAAATCATATTTTTAAAATTTCTTCAAAACACCCCATAACCACAGTAGGAAAGTTCATCCAAAGAGATAAGAAGTTTATAATTTCATGTTTCTTTTTGCTGAGAAAATTAATCAACTCGAAATTTTTGGAGAGAACAAGTGATAAGGTGTTGCCACAAAAGTAATTATTGTAAGCTAAATATGACTATTGTTTTGTTAAGAGATATTTCTTTCAAATAGAACGGGTTTCCTAAGTAACACATATTAAATTCCAGTATCTATCTCCTTTTATTTACTTCCAGTTTTGAAGCACTCTTGACAATCCATTAAAACTGAGAGCAGACAAGAAAACAACAACAACAAAGGAAAATGCTAGGCATTTTTTGTTTCTAGCTTCTTCAATGATAGCTTGTAAAGTGAAAAATGGTCAATGGGTTGGTGGCCCCTTTTGAAGCCTACTCTTTAGCTCTGGAATTGCTCTTCTCCAAATATGTTGATCAATGCATATCAATCGACTCATCATAAAATATTATGTGTGCTCAATCACAACAACCCTCTTATTTCTCAGATCAATAATAATCCTAGATTTATGAATATGAATAATGATGTGTCATGACCACAATAAAGGGACTATTCATACCAGATTTCCATTTCTATAAATCATATTCTAATATGTGGAGCTTTGACTTGTTATGTCTAATGTTAGTCATGTGTTTTCAATGTTGGGTTTCAAATATATGATGAGGTTGAGACTTGAGCATGAATTGGATAAATAATTGAGCTTCATTCTAACATGTGTTGCATCCAACCGGTGTTTCACCTGCAACCATTAAGAGCACAAAGTATTTGATAGACAATCATGCCAAAACTGGGAACCACAATTGGATTGGGTTTACCATTTATGGGGGTGTGAACAATATCAATTTTCTTTCAAGTTTATTTCCATGTTGAATTTTCAAGAAAACATTCTTTTTTCTCGTGCTATAACATTTTGTAACTAGTGGGTGACAAAATCTGTCTCTATAGACTATAATCTTCCAAGAAGTTTCATAGTTGATTTCCTTCTTATGTCATGACAATTGTACCAATTAGTCTTTGTCTTTTCTAAGGATCACAAGTTCCAATGGTAGGAAATAAATTATGAGTCACATAAAGGTGCTCAAGTTGTTGATTTTGGAATCAAAACAAACAATGAGAGAAAAATTGATCATATGCAGGTAAATCTTGGGGTTATATGTCAAGATTGAAAACACATGCTTTTACGTTTTTTTGGAACTTTGTTAATTTATGTCTTATAGAAATCAAAATATATGCTATATACTTTTTTTCAAGATTTATGAAACTATTCAAGGCAATTTAAGTCAAGATTCACTTATCAAGATCCTGTTGACTTTCACCAAGCCTAACAATGTTGTGGAACTACCTAGAAATGTAGGGCCAGCTAGGCTTAGAGATAAGATAAAGTAAGAATGCATAATGGCACAAGAAATTCATTCCCATTTTTGAAAAATCAAGGGTTTACCAACAACTATTCATTTCAAGATTTTTCTTGAAAATAGTATCTTTTGACTATGTTCCAGAGACAGATCATTCAAATTGCGCTCTCTGCCCCTAGATCAATGTAAGATTAGGGGACTATCAACACTAATATGTGTAAAATAGAGCCCATGACCTACATAAGTGCTCACAGATGTGGTTTTGATTCTCTTCCCTCCTGAGCGGACCTCTAGAGGGAAGATCTCGTTGGGAACTAGCCATCCGAGAGGGCCCCATGACTAGGAAAATGAGATGACGTAGAGGCATATGAGAAGCACACCACCAGTATGGAAGATGAGAAGCATGCCACTAATTTCCAGATATTTTTGTTCCCCTTGTTACAAACTACAATATTTATTATATTATCTAGATCTAAGATTTTGTTTGCATTTATGGGAAGTTTATTTTCTGGCATCAAATTATCATCTTCATCTTGATTTCATTTTTCACAATATGATCATACAAGGATCCCATATAGTCATCTGGTAAATCTTTTCCATCATGTATACCCTATGAAATCTTCCTTTGACATTTACAATAACATTGCAAGTTAGGAAAGAGGCAGTTGGACAAAGGATGATCCCAAAATAATTTGAAATATGATGATTGATGAGAAGTTCCAACTAATTGCATAGATGAATATAAAGCCTTATAAGAAGGCACATACTGCCTCATTGAATTCCATCCCTTCAAAATTAAAGGAGTCAACATATGCATGCAACACCCTTAGAGAAAATTCATCTATTTCCCCTAAATCTATGTTGCAAGAAATGTCGAAACATCTGGAAGAACCTGAAACGGGTACGGATGGAAACGTGACCCCCCAAAAATGGAAATATCGGTTAAAATTCCATATCTATATATATATATATATATATATATATATATATATATATATATATAATATATATATATTATATATATATATATTATATATATATATTATTATAGAGAGAGAGAGAGAGAGAGAGAGAGAGAGGAGAGAAGAGAGAGAGAGAGATAGATACTAAGTATGTACACAATTTTTGTTATAAATAAGTTAATAATGCATCTTGCAAGAAAACGAGAATGAGACACATAAATGACATTTTAGTAGGAAAACCATGTCTACACTAATTCTCGTAGATGATTAAATTATCTAAACTACAAAATTATACTTATTACTAAGTGTACAAACCCACTTACTATGCTACATCATAAAACGCAAGAGGATGAACCCCTAGTTCATCATCCATACATAGTTTGCAATAAACCCTTTCTGGATCTAGCTTCCATTCTTACTTTAGAGGGGTGGAGGTTGAGATTACAGGCACATACACATATTTGGGGTCTAAACTTTTAGGTTTTAAGTTTGGTTTGAGGGAGGATCTCCAACCTTGAGTGAATAAGGGGTACGGTTGCCTTTCTCTTATAAACAAACAAATGTTTCCAACACCACTTTCAGGGCATCTCATCCAAACTAGACCCCATGGACTCCAATTTGACACCTATAGTTTTATATGATTCAGAGGTATGGAGGTCAAGCTTACTTAGGTTATACTAGGCCTTAGGTTAGGTTATAGTGACCTTGAGTACAGGCCCACTTGTTGCGTTGCATCACCAAATGCAAGAAAATAATCCCCTAGTTCATCATCCATACATAGTTTGCAATAAGCCCTTTTATGGATCTAGACTACCTTTAGATTGGTAGAGTTATTTTATCTTCTTTAGAGATTTACTCAATAGTTGGTAGAGACTAGTACCCATATATTTCTTATTTATCTTTGGAGGCCATTCCCCAATTTCCCCCCTTTTGGAAGAGCACAGCGTTGGTGTTTAGAATTTTCTTGTTTATTTCGATCCATCAATATATTGATAAATCATATTTCCCCATTCAAGCATACTTTGGATGCTCCTAGTCACTTTTTCTCTAATAGGCAAGAGATGGATGGGACTATCTAAGAGGATATGTACAAGTAGTATATCTAGGTCACTTGGATTCCCCTCTTGGGGATTTGAGACCCAAAATGACCTTTTATGTAGAGAACTTGTTGGCTCTTAGAGTCAAGTTTATAATGTTGATCCACTTACACTCTTCGACACTTGATGCATGGAATTAGGATCCCCTTAGGTTAGTTTTGAGTGTGCACTAATAAGCTTTACATGAAAGCAGAGCACCAAATGTCACAAGAGGATAAGTTATGTTGGATATGTCATATATAGGAGATAGAGACAAGGGAGAACTACATTTTTAGGTGTCCTTGTTCCAATGAGATACATGGTCACTTCTACTATATTCAAGGAGTTTCATAACTCCCTCTCCACCTTTTGTTTGTACCTATCCTAGTGATTTCAAACCGTATACTTGGGAGAGGTTGTTAGATCCACAGCTCATATTCTCCTATCCTCCCATCACCCCCCTTGATAGGACACTACTAGGAGGATCACAATTTTCTTCCTAGTACTCCTAGATAGGGGCAACAAGAGGCAGGAAAATTGCATAACTATTCCAGTTCGAGAGACAACCTAACCCCCTGCAATGAGACCCACGTGGAGTTATTTTTCATGCTAGATTGGTAGGAAATGCCCTCCTACCACCACATGTAAGAGGGCCACCTTTTGAAAAGAGAGGTACATCCCTAGACCATATCCATCTCCTTTGGCTAGTCATCTATACAATGTTTCTTTCCTTTGGTCTCAAAATGGTAAGAGAGATTCCCTTTCAACTTAATGAGAAAACCCTCTCCTTCATTTGATAGTGGGAATTTAGAGCATTTTGGATCTTTCCCTTGTACTTGTGTCTAGAGCATTATAGTTATTCCTTTTGGTATTATGTTAGATATTCTTAGATATTTACCTTTGCACTCCCACTCTGTGTTGCCACTTTTTCACTGAGCAGTCTCGTTGCCCTACCTTTGGTCATCCATTGAACACTAATAAACCTATCTTATATTATCATGAATGAATATACTTAATTATTGGATTGAAACATTTAATAAAGACCAAATTTATTATTATGTGCTATTGAGTAGTAGAGATTTCCATGAAGCACTTTATATGGGATAATATTAATTGATGACAAGACCTGTCTTTCAAATAATATCAACATGAAAGAACATGTTAAAGGGAAAAGAAAATTCTATTAAAATTCGAAGTATTTACTTCAGGCCTTCACTGTATGCAAACCAAAACCTGAGCCTACCTATTTGATTTCCATCATAAGATGAAGAAATGATATAAACTTTTATGGTATATTCCTATGGGAAGTTAATAACAATGCTTAAGATATTGAGTCCCTCCTACTGCAATTCATAGCCCTGATATATGGATTGTTTAGACAATTCAATAAGGTTATGATATATGGATTATTTTGATTCAAGGTCTTGCATAAATAAATTCATTGACGAGCTTATATTATGCACACTCTAAAAGAGACTCCATGCACAAAAGCTAAATCCTTAAAATAGGCAGATACTGTATTTTTATACAAAATATTGAAAATCAGAAAATTATATTACTTCACCTGACTTCCAAATTGTACAATTCCTTTTGAATGGTGAATCTTCAACCATACAAAATTGTACTTCATATCATCCACACTAAGCCTCTTTATAAATAAAAAATAAAAAAATGGTATCATCCTTGAGAGGACCATCATTTTCATTGTTTGATACACTTGTGATAGCTGGAACATGCAAGGGTTAACTTTAGAAAACCTCAAGAATTCTACGTTTAGAAGAAACAAGAGAGTGTGTACACTTAAACACCAAGGTGTACGAAATATACCAAATGCAATATTGTCACACCATATGGCATAAAATAGTAGAGACAAATGAACTAAACAAAGTAATAATTAAATTCTCCATCATATTTTGTAAGTTGTGTAACTCTAAAAGTAGGCCACATTTACAAATCACAAGTTATTGTCACACCATAGAATAATAGAAAATGTGAAACAAATGTAGGAATTAAATCCCATCACCTGATGTAACAATCTCAAAGTAGTTAACCTTTCTAAAGAACGAATGTGTTGCTCCAATTGCACTACTAGGACCAGAGAAGATAAAGACAATTTTTCACTAAGCCTAGAGAGCTTGCTTAGCAGTGATTGAACTTTATAGCAATACCTAAAGGGTAGAAATAATTTTCCAATATATGATACAAAACTTTCACTTCTTGCAGAACATATGTCATGACACCTTTGGAAACCTAAAATATAAGAAAGGCACAAGCTACCCACATAAATAGATGTTGTCAATTTCTTTTCATGAACCCAAAGAGCCTTTAAAGTCAATACGATTAACTTATATTCACATATCCTCAAATGTTAACTTATATTTGAAGGCAATAGTTAACATAAACTATCTTTTTAAAAGCAATATGGAGATACGTAGAACCAAATAGTTTGAGGTGAAGACGCTTTTGAATTATTAAAAAATGAAGCGCATTATGATTATATGGTACAGAACTTTAGTATAAGCTATAAATATAAGTATATATAGTAAAAAGTTTCCTAATATTGCACCACATTCTATCCAGTTATAATTGAAACCATGTACCTTGCCAAAAACAAAAAATTGTACAAGCATAAAAAGTGCTTAGCAGAACATATGTGTGCTTTGAATTCTTAGCAACATCAAGGAAGGACTCAATTTCATTAATAAATTCTTTATTGATCTCTATACCTATTACTTAACATTTCAGATAGAAGTTTTGAGCACGAAAGCTACCAAAAAAACATATTATTATTAGACATATTGGAAGAAAACTCCTTGAACTAAGCATAAGATAAAATACTTATACTGAAAAGACCTATACAAATGCAAACATCTCAAACAATTATAGATGAACTCAAGCCCTTTCATTGAAATAACTTACCACTTCTCTGGTATCCATTTTAGAATCCAAACTAAATCCTAAAAGAATGGCCATTCTTGAACTTCTTTCCTTCTAATTCTCCAGTTCAGAATGGTGAGCCCCATGCTTGTGATCATAAGGCATAATAGAAATGGCAACCAACAATCCAGATGATAGCATCAGCTGCAAATCCTTTTATGCTAAGAATTTATTGTAGCTTTTATGGAGGATATAGATCTTGTACCATGCATAAGCATGATACAAATGAATTTCTAATATCCAAAATATCTTTGTTAACTTTGAATAGCAAATTTCCATCATTTGAGGTTTAGGAGTCTTCTTCACCATACACATAAGGTCATGTCGCATGAATATCTTCGATAGAGTGAAAATCTTCTTACATATCATATGCCATCTGTGATAAGAAATAGTGTAATGAAAAAATATATTACAAATAAAAAATTTAGCTCGCCAACCTACCAGAGCTCAAGCTCAGTTGCAGCCTTTAGTGACTCAAACCTTGTATAAATGTAAATATACAAAATCTCATAGAGATTTAGGTCATGCATGTCTCTTTGATCCCTGTACTTATTGAAATTCACAATATGTTTGTTTATTATTTCAATAAGTTGACGGAACTTTGTTTTCCATTTATATTACAAACATAATTGAAAGATTCAATGTGCACGCATCTGTCAATCCAATTAGGAATGTAGTTATCCATTCTAGAATAAAGACCTTATTCAAAACACTTTTCAATAGGAAACTAAAAAAACACAAAACATTTTTCCTTTATGTAATCATTAGATGTTATATCCACTGAACATGCTAGAAGGAGTGCAACATGTGTCTTTATCATTAAAACATAATATATATTCTTTCATTGAAAAAAATATATAGAAAAAACTCTACCATACTTGTCATAGACAAACATTTAAAGCTCCTAAAAAAGATATCTCAGGATCAATCAATGTCAGTGCATCCACTAATGGGATTGGGGCACGCTATTTGGAGTTGTTAGTGAAAGAATTAAGTGGAATACATGTTAACAACCATTACTATAAAATTATCCAAATTAAGTAATTGTTCCATCTATTCCAACACTAGTTAATATGCACTCACCACATATGCTACTTCCATATTTGAATTGTTACGATTCATGAAGTATTTCAAGTACGGTCCTATAGGTTTCCCAAATAAACTTAAACCATGGGGTAACCAGTTCTTGATCAAACTTGTCTTTCCTTTTATCTGGACTAAAATAACTGAGCATCAAGACCTTTGGTATCTTCTCTGCCTCTAATTCCTCAACATCAAGAGAAATCTTAGATGCTTGTGCTTGAGCTTGAGCATATTCATCCTTCTCACTGGATAGATGGAGGAAATAATTTATAGCCTCCTCCAAGCAACTGACGTTCATTTGTAGGCATATAATGTGATATTGAAAGAGTCCCTTCTTTGCAAACTTTCCACGCCTCATATGCACACAAAGTTCCACATATTTGAACATTATCTTTTCCATTGTCTTTTTCCATTCTCTGTACCACTTTGATGTTATCAAGATGTGAAGTTCCTGTAACGATGCTTGCTTTTGGCCAACATTCATCAACTCTATATACAATTTACAATAAATCTCATTAAACTTCTATATCATTATTGAAAGGGTTAGGCACATATTTCTACATCTGAAAATAGATTATTGTGGTTTCATGTGTTCACATCTAGGCACTAAGCACGTGCCATTTATTTTTTATAATTATTTTTCTATAATATTTCGACTTAGGCCTGAGGTAATGAGATAATCTCTTCTTATTTATTGTTCCTTATTCGAAGGAAAAAAGTGTCAACATTGATAATTAATTATTATTCTCCTTTTTTGTTGAAATAATACAAGATAAAAAATATTTAGGCACTCTCAAAATAATCATAACAAATAACCTAAGAATTCTTAATTTTCTACATAAAATAATAAAAGTACAAAGACCCTCTCATTACTGAATGTTAGAGGAATCATAAGAGTACATCCCTCATAGGAAGTGTATCCTTGGCCTAAGTCACACACTTCAAGTTGAAGTTCAGTTTCAACAATGATTAGGATCAATTCGAGTTGAATTTTTTCAATGAGGTTTTCCATTAGTTTCATCTATATAGTTTATAAGTTTTCTATATATATGCTACTACACACTTGGAAACTACCAGGATAGACTACAAGCTTGAGTTGTGACATCATGTTATTTATGAATTTGAGCTATGGACTTGGTGAATGACCATAAGGTTCATCGAACCTAAAAAAAAATTTAGGTTCTCCAAATTTCAAATCTCAATGTTGAAGTTCAGAGAACCTTGAAACATAGCCCTTTCCTAAGTGGTTTTGAAGTGAAAATACAAAACAATTGTAAAGCAATAAAGAGAAAATGTACTAGACTTGTTATAATTTTACTGTAACAATCAAAACTATAACCAAACAATGATGGCATATACATGTCCTATTTCTATAATAAAAATACCATAGATCAAAATAGTCATATCAACCATTCGAAACAACATAAATTCGGCATATCCCTGTCCTATTTCTATAATAAAAAATACCATGGATCAAAATAGTCATATCAACCATTAAAAACACCATAAATTAAAATTTATTTTCCACAATCTAACATAAAAACGAGAAAACCATTTAAACAATTGGAACATTCGACACACAAATCAACAAGTGCATAGTATCAGTAGAAACAAGTAAAATAATTCACTTTCATGCCAACAACACTAAAGTTGATTCAAAAGCTCATTTTCTTCGTATAAAAGGGAAAAATAAACTAGATATGCCCATCAAGTCCTAAATACACAAGATTTTTAGTATGTCGAAATTGGCATGACCTAAAAAGGTGGCCTTAAATATATAGACAAGGCTAAAAGAAATGAATACCTATAGATACTACCCTAAAAAGGTCATTACAAAAAATCTGGCAACAAGGGCATGCTACGAAATTGAATGGTTCAAAGCAATTTCGAGAGTGAAAACTTTAAAATACAAAAATGTCAAGATCAAGTATAAAGACAAAAATGAAAACAATGCAAAGGTGAACCTTTGCAGATGACAATTTGAATCTTCAGTGCCCAATAGCATATCTATTACATCTACATCTTAAACATTGATTATATGTGCATCTTTTGGAGAAAATAATTAGAATTTCAGAAATAAAGATAGGCAATTTCAAAACCCAATCCTACGACTTGTTCAACTTAGGTAGTATAAAGAAGCACAAACCCTTCTTAATCTCAGGACCCCATCTACAAGTAAATTCCCTATAATTTCAACACTACAAGAAAATTCATATACATGGTTTTATTAGACCAGCTATTGAAGCTTATAAAATAATACAAATTTAATAAATGTTTGAAAAAAACTCCATGTAACGAGAAATCTTTGTGAATGATACATACCTTCGACCCAATTGAGAAATTTTTCCAACTTGGAAAAGGTTATCATGATGATGAAACCCCATAGAATTCAAAACATCATGAACCCACCAATGTTATATAATTGTTGGGCTATTAGAAAAATATAGGGGATTTCCCCAAACCCTAAGTCCCAGAGCACGAAAAAAGCACCAACGTAGACTAGATAACGCATCCTCTCCTGAGACGATCTAGGGTCCTCGCCAAAGAAAACACCTGTGATTTATTTTTTTAGTTACTGCACTATTTGGAACTTAAACAAATCTATTATGATTCATGAGCACAACTAAAACCTAGAACCTTGTGTTTGTGAAGCTTGAAATTTTATCAAATACCTCTCACTTTGGGGTCGAGCGGGAGAGATACTTTTGCATTGGATAGTAGAACTGAAGAAGTACACTCATGAATATATTTTTCAGTGTTTGGTAGCTTATTAGAAGGCAATCTAATATTTTCCAAGTTTTTTTAATCATATCTTCTATGCTTGTCATTTTGACATTGATGGAAGGATAGAAAATGGAGAGTTCCAAATTTCATTGGAAAATGAATCTTAAATTATGTTGTGTTATTACATTCTTTTATTTTAATATTTATTTTAAATACATAAATTATACTTTTATTAATAGAAAATAAAAAATACACCGTACAAATTTTCAAAATGAATTTTAATCTCACATTATCAATTTGTCTATGAATTTTAATATGCATTAATATTATTCATATACTTATATGAGAATATCAATGTTAAATTGAAGAATTTATTGATTTAGGGTTTGGATTAAGTTGAGATCTCGTAAAACTAATTTTTGAAAAAATTTGATGATATAACTTTATATGATAGTGGACTTACTAAATTAAAAATTTATTTAGAAGAACAAAACGACATATGAAGAGAAAATAGCAAAATGATTTGATAGATTTATAGTATCAAATAGTTGGCTTGATGATCCAAAAAAATTAGAAAATGGGTACGCACTTAAGGGGAATTCAAACACTTATCAATTTTCCTTGAAGTAGGTTCTACTAGGATGAAAACTCCTAGTCCATATAAATTTAACTTCAATGGATAGTAAAGGAGGACTATGACAAATTGATAAAAGATTTTAGGATTCCCTTGGATCCAGTAGAAAACAAACTATAAAAAGTAAAGCAAGCTTCTATTACTTTGGCACATGCTAAGAAGATTAAAGATGAGAAATTTACATATCATGTGGAAGTAAATTGGAGGATTTGTATAATGAATAAATGGTTGCTCACCTTTCTGAAGAACCAAAAGCTAAATGCATCATTTTTAAAGAAAATACAAGAAAGTTGTTATCAGAAAAGGAATAACCTCATAAACTTGAAAGTATGGTTGCTTGGCTATTGGATGAAAATACTAATTTTTTCCATTGTTATGCAAGCCAGAAGAGAAACATCATTACTATTTGGAGGGTGGTGATAAGAGATGTGTCAGTGTCTTCTAATTTTGAGAATATTGCTTAGATGGGGATATACTATTTTAAAAACATCTATAATGTTGAGGGAAGAGCTATTATAGAAAATGTAATCAAGAAGACCTCATTTTACCTAGCTCTATAAGTGTAGTAAAAATGACCTATCTAATGGAAGAGGTGTCCAAGGAAAATTTTCATTTTGTGCTACAAAGTTCCCAAAAAGACAAAGGTCTAAATTTAGATGGGTAGACAATGGTTTTCTTCTTTAATATGCATTTTAAACATTCTGGAAGAGCAAATATTGAAAGTGGCTAATGAATCAAGATCCTTTAAGATGTTTCGAGCACCATTTAATGTGAGTTTCATATCCCTTATTATGGAATTTGATAACCTAGTTTCCTTTGAAGAATACAAACTATATCTATATCTATATAATTATATATATATATATATATATATATATATATATATTATATATTATATAGATATGTATGTATATACAATTATAGGATTCTTATAATGGTCATTACAAGAAGGTTAAATGTTTACTTTCGAAATCCATTTAAAGTGAATGGTGTAGTTTTCTAGAAAGGAGGAAGATTCAAAAGGTTATTTGGGTGGAAAAAGGAGGACATTAATAAATCTTGAAGGCTAAAACCTATGGTAGTAAAGGTTGACTTATCAAAGGATTGGCTTTAATTGGAGTTGATGCTTATTCATTTGGGATTATGTGTTTCAATTGTGAATTGGTCATGAATTTTGTTACTACAATTTATTTCTCAATGTTGATTAGCGAATGCACTATTGCTTTCTTTCAGCCAGAGAGAGGATTAAATCAAAGTTGTCCTCTTTCTCCCATACTTTTTCTTATTGTAGTATAAGGTTTGATTAGTAGCTTGTTGGATGCTAAGAGATTTAGTACATTTAAAGATATTATAATTGGTAGCTTGGTCACTTGTCCCATTTGTCATTCAATGATGTAATCATATTTTTTTGTAATGGAACTCAAAGGGATGTGGGTAAGTTACAATAGACTTTAAACATGTATTATTTAGTTACCGGTATGATGATAAATGTTAGGAAATCTACTATTTATTTTACGGGGACTGTAAAATGGGATTTTACAGCATTTTGAGGTTGATCTAGATTTGGGCATGAAGTATCTAGGATTTATATTAAAGCCAATTAATTATAAAAAAATAGATTAGAGATAATTGATCACAAAGGTTGAAAAAGAGAAAAGATTTGTGTGTCATCACTGGTTATCAATATTGGCTTAGTAAAGTTGGTTTCTAAGGAAAACCCTATCTATTAGATGTCATTAGCATGGATTCTAAGAGGTGTTCTAGAGGTGATAAGAAGGATCAATATTAGGTCTATCTCTTAGGTGAAAGTAGAAAATTAAGAATTCTTAGGAGATTTGGCATGAGAGTGCTTGAATTTGTTTTATCTTGTATTATTTCGATGATTATGGAGAATAATAATAAATTATCATTGTTGAATATTTTGTGCATTGACATAAGGAACAATACATAAGAATATATTATCTAATTATTTCATGTTTGAGTTGAAATGTTTTAGAAAAATAATTATAAAAAATAAGTCCATTCATCAACGCCATTAGGGATTATATTCCTCTATACCATCTTCTCCAAATACTTTAAGCCCTCTTGCATCTAGGCAGCCACATAGAACCCATGATCACAACATTATACGACATGACAAACTATTTGAACTTCTCCAGAATAAAGGCAAACACATCCATTGCCTTTTGAACCTCTCTTGCCTTGAAAAATTCATAAATCAAATTAGAAAATTTCGTCTCCCTGAAGTTTGAAATTTGTCTCATCTCTAGGTATAGTTCCTCCACTTGTTGCATTTCTCTCCCCTTCACAAAACCCTCAATAGTGGCAGTGTATGTAGGATGATCAACCCCATGGAATTTCTCTAACATTTCCCAAAGTCTCCAAAGAATTGGAAAATGCCTCAAAATCTCTAAAACCCTCAATAGTAGCAATATATGTATGATAGTGATAATAAATATACTCTTGGTTGGGATTGAGAGGCAATAAACAATCGTGATAGGCTACACAATGGAAAATTGTACGGCTTTTAGATTTTATAGTGAGGAATTTAGGTTTTTAGTTTCTGGTACTCATGGCATCTTGCGCACAAGGATTTTAGGATTTATTTCAACTCTAGTTGCAAGAATAGATGCCTTTGGGCTTTATATGCAGAAGAATGATCATGTTTACCTCACAATGCGTCAAAGGAATAGGCTGGAACAGGGGCTATCGGCTTTATGGGAGGTCCCATGGTTTGGCCATGTTATAAGTCACATCTTTGTTATAAAGGCGTCTTACCATTCTACACTAGAGACTCCTCTATTATGGCAAGGTAGATGCCAGAGTGTCCTGTAGGGAAGGGTTTTTTTGTTGTACGCAAAGTGTTTGGAAGAATGATTTAATGAAAGGTGGAAGTCTTAAATATGTTAGTATGAAATTTCCACTACAATGAAGAGGGCGGGCATGCATTTTTCCCTCTCTCGCCGTAGATAGAACTTGTAAAGAAAGGATCTTTAATTTCAGACCCGCCTCTTTTCACCATATTTGTAAAAAATATATAAAAAGGGACTCTTTGTATTAAGTTGTCAGCAATTGACTCGATAGAAAATATTGCGACCAAAATCCAAGAACATACAGGGATTTCGGCTAGGCTTTTGAAACTTGTGTACAAAGACATGGTACTAAGAAAGGAATTCCTTCTATGTGATTATGGCATCACAAATGAGGCTTTAGACTTCCTCATCACAGAGTTAAAAGGTGGAGCCAAGGGAGGGGGGGATCCTTCTATTACTAAGTCCAAGTCTTTTAAGCCCTCAATCCTAGTCCCAACTCTTCGAATTTTAAGGATCTTTCAAGTCTAGGCTTTCTGGTTGAGCACTCACTAGACACCCCTACTATTGAAGTGATGGATACTGACACTACTATGAGGGCGGTAGAATTTGTAAGTTGGGGAATAATATGCCGCTTTAACAGATTTTGGCCCTCATCATCTTCCCTCATGGACTAGATATATCAAAATTGGACCCAAAATTTGGAATTGATACTTTTCTCAAAGGGGTTTTTTGATGTGGTCTTCAAATGCCACAAGGATAAACATAACATTTTGAACAAGGTCCATGGTTTTGGGGACAAGCTGGTCTATCCATTCAACTGTGGTTTCTAGAATTCAATCCCCTCACTATGTCGGTAATGTCTACTCCGGTATGGGTAAAATTTACTAATTTTCCAATTCACTTTATGCATCCATATCTCTTAGAAAAAGTAGGAAATTTAATTAGAAAATTGGTTAAAGTAGATGATGAAATACTTTTAAATGGTATTTTCACCAATGTCTGCATATGTGGTTAGGTATATCTCAACAAATGTCTTCCAAATAAAATAGAGCTCAAGTGGTTGGAAAATGTGTATTTCCAACCCCTGGACTATGAAAATATAGCTTTTTGATGTCAGAATTGCCAACAAACTAGTCACCTTCAAAATGTATGTCCCTTTTCCGAAAGGGGCTTCCTCATCATAGACGACTAAGGATTCTAGTTGTGGTTCGAGGGATCCTAAAAAGGAAAAGGGATCAAAAGTTTCAATCGAGCAGGGACGAGACAACCCACAACATCTAGAGTCATTTTCTAAGGAGTCATTCCCTCCATATTTCATGGATCTCCAAGGGCACTGTCTCATTCCCCAACACAGGTGAATCACTCGAGGAAGGAGAAAGAAGGAGCTTCAGCTAGTGTGTCTCAGATAAACCACAAAGAATACCAACATGTAACAACTAATATCCTTGGAAAACCCCTGACCAACCAATCCCAAACCAAAGAAGTAGCAAGAAGATCCATAGGAGCAAAGGTTCAGAAGAAATACCATGTAAAAAAGTAGCTAGTGCATCTCAAATAGACCATAGAGTATACCAACAGCTAGAGTGTAATAAAAAAAATTATTAGTGTACCTTGAAACAAAAAAACCAGTAGAGATCCCTAAGATCATCCACAATTAGGATAAAAACTAAATCTAGCTGACATAGTTATGCTTAGACATATGCACCCAACAACACCAACAACTACACCAGTTAGGGCTATATTTAATCCATCAACCTCCACACCTGCAGCCAAAATTACTGACCTTGTAAATTTTGTGACTAATGCTTCCACACTACCTTGGAATCTCCACCACAGGCAGGGAACTCGAATTATGTGCATGCAATAGCTATTTTGTGTTGATTGATCAGTTAACTAGATGATCATTGAGTTTGACTGAAGTCCCACTGCAAAATTGACCTTCCACTGGTTCCTCCAATAGTTGGAACTAGTTTAACTAAAAGCAACTTGATATAACTAACTTTGATTGCTACAAATTAACAATCACAAATTCTTAATTCAACTCTAACTCCTTCAACTTGAATTTACTGAGTAATTCAGGTGATACAATCCATGTCACACAAGTTCACTGCATCCAAGTTGTTTGTTGATATGGAAATTCAAATTTTCTCAATTTAATCAAAGGAAAAATAAAATTGAGAATGTCTTATTGCATTTTCCAACACTCACTCTCAACAAGAAAGGGATTATCAATCACCCCTATCCTGCACTTGTGGAGTTGGAACTTCCCTCTTGACAAATCTTTTGTCAAAATTTCAGCATCTTGTTCCTATGTCAGAACGTAGTGTAGCAACATTATCTGCCTCTGCACACACTCCCATAAATTGTGATACCAGATATCTATATGCTTGAATCGATCGTGAAATACAGGATTCTCAGAGAGCTTGATGCAATTTTAATTATCACAGTAGATCACAATTGGATAAGTCATCTGACCAAACAGTCCAACAAATATCTTTCTCATCCATATCACCTCACATGTTTCTTGACTCGCAACCATGTGTTTTTCTTTTGTCAAGATGAGCGCGACAGATCTTTGCTTTCTATTGTACCAAAAAATAACTACGGAACAAACAATGAAAATTCCAATTGATGTACTCTTTCAGTCTGATATACAACACACCCAATTTTCATATGCGAAGCCACACAACTTCACACCCTCTGCTTGTTTGTACCATATTCCAAACAAGGTAATGCCTCTCAGGTACCGTAAAACATGATTAGTTTCCTTCCAAAATAATTTGGTTGGACTAACCATAGCTTGGCTTAGTTGGTCGACTGCATATCACATGTCTAGTCATTTGTTCCCAAGATACATGAGTGAACCCATTAGTTGTCGATAAATGGTAGAATCCACTTCTTCACCTGAAGTGGCATCCACCTTCCTCTAGTTGATCACTAGAGGCATGTTGGGTAGTTTTGGGGCTAAAAAGTGTAAACCCGATGTAAAGACTCCGCATTTTGTGGGCATGGAGCACAAAGTTGTAAATGAGGCATAGGGTTGTCCACCCTCAGTTTTGTAATTTAATGTCAGCTTTAGAGATCTACCCATGGTCTGTGGACCATGGGATTGTATAAATAGAGCAAGGCTCTAAGTACTTGAGATAATCATAGAGTGAATAGAAGAGTTAGAATGATGAGGGAATAGAAGGATAGCGGAAGATCTAAGTGTAGAGTCGAGTCGTTGGTCGTAGAGTAGGAGAAAGCTCTGCAACTAAGTGCGCAGCGACCTAGTAGTCCGCAGCTAAGTGTACAAACCCCTGCAGCTGAGTGCGCAGGGCAAGTTGAGTCTATAACCATTGAAGCATTAATAAAGAGAAGTTTTATACCATTCCTATGTATTCATTTATTGTTTTCTGCATTGAATGTATTAGGTATAAATTACATTTCTGTTGTTTATATGATGCGTGAACATATATGATTGTGTTGATTAAGTAAATGTGAGGTAAAGTATCTATTTATGTGATGCTAACTAACATCTGTAAGAAGATAAGTAAGATACACAGTGTAATTTTGGGAAATAACACAGATCATTTCCATAGTAGCGTGAAAGCCTCTCAACTCCTGGTTAGGCCTATGCACAGGTGATTATAATAGATCGTGAGGGTCTCGCAGGTTAGACCAGTGCGTGAATTGACCTACACAAAGGTAGGCACAGTTGGACTAAATCGACCCCTCAGACATATCAAGGGTGTAGAAACTTGGTTCCAGCATCCCCCCATACTACTTCAGGTGAGACTTCAGTCCACGCGTTGCGGGGTAATGCCAAAAGGGCCAGTAGTGTAGGGATTTGTTTGGCTAATAAATTCTGAAATTGGGTCAGGCCCCCTTCAAGCCGACAAGGTGTCTCCATGGGTTTACAACTCTCCATGCAGATTCTTTGATGTATCTCATTTTCATAATTTCCTTGAGAGGTAAATAGTTCCCCATCACGTACCATACTTCCAACCTGAGGAAGTGGTGCATGAGACCCATGTCCTTGATTTCAAATTCCCTTGCAAGGTCCTTCTTGCAAGCTCTCATCAATGATTCATCACTGGTTAAAATATAATCATCAACATATAAGACAATAATAATGAATTTAACTTCTACCAAGATGTGATAGAGGTTTGTGTCCACTTCACTTTTGGTGAAGCCCAAAATGGTGAGCTAGCTATTGATCCTAGTGTACCAAGCACAAGGTGCTTGTTTGAGACCATACAATGCTCGCTTGAGTCTACACACATGAGACTCTTGATCAAATATCTCAAAACATTTTGGTTTCTCGATGTACACCTCCTCCTTAATAACCCCATTGAAAAATGTTGTTTTTACATCCATCTAGTGGATCTTCCACCCCATCTGCGTAACCAAAGAAAGAGTTGATCTAACGGATGAGTGCCTTTCTACAAGAGAAAAGGTCTCCTCATAATAAATTCCCTTAACCTGAGATTATCCCTTGGCCACAAATCTAGCCTTATACTTATCTATTCTTATGTCTGCTTCTTGCTTCACCTTGAAGATCCATCTTGAACCCATTATCAATTTATCTGTTGGTCTTGGGATCACATCCCAAACACTATTCTTTGCAATGGATTCATATTCCTCCACCATTTCATAAAACCATACAAGTTTCTCTATTTTTTCCTTGAAACAATATGTCTCAGTCTCTATAAGCTCAGTCATGAGATCCATGTAGCTAGTGTACCTCTCAGGTGACCTCTTTTTCCTATGCAAATTTGAAGGAGCTCCCATATTCTCCCTCGCATCCTGCACAAGTCTATCAGCTTCCCTGGTTCTTTTTCTACCTTCTCTGGATGTTTCTTAATGAGTGAATGTCTCCACTCTCTATTCCTCAATTTGTGGTTTCCCCGCAACTTCATGAGGCTCCTATTTTAGTGGGATCTAAAGCTCCCTCTCAAGATAGGACCACATCACTTTCTCCTCATCAAACTTTGCATCCCTTCGCACAACTATCATTCAAAGGGATGGAGGGTACACATAATAGTTGTGGGGATTTTTGTGTAACCCACAAATACCCCGAGTTTTGCAATTGACTCTAGCTTATTCCTTGATTCTTTGGAGACATGGAAGTAAACAAAGGCTCCAAAAATCATGAAGTGCAACACATTAGGCTTTCTCCCCGAGAAAACATCCTCCGACGTAATCATGACAGGAATCTAATGAGGACTTCGGTTCTGTAAATAGACTTTTTTGTTGCATGCCTCAACCCTCAAATTCAAAGGTAGGCCTTGGTCATGCAACATCACCCTCGCTTCTCCCACAATGCTACCATTCTTTCTCTCAGCCACCCCATTTTGTTATGGGTTGTGAGGTGTTGTCAACTCTCATTGAGTGCCTTCTTTCGTACATAAATTTTTAAATTCATTCAACACGTACTCACCTCCATTATCGCTCATAAGAGCCTTCACATTCTTGTTGGTTTCTTTCTCAACCATTGCCTTGAATTCTACAAACTTATAGAATGTCTCATATTTCTTCCACGTGAAGAAGATCCAAAACTTCCATGCAAAATCATAAATAAAAATGAAAAAATATTTGTGTCTCACTGTGGAGGTTGTCGAGAAGGTCCACAGACATTAGAGTGGGTCCTTTCTAGGACTACATGTGCTTTTTTGTCCTGATCATGGAATGTGCACTTTGGGTACTTCCCCAACGTACATCATTTACATAGATCTTGCTACTTAAGTGCTCCTTTAGGGAGGCCAATGGTTATGTTTTGTATAATCTTCAAGTTTCCATGATGAAAATGGCCAATTATTATGTGCCAAATTTCACTAACATTGCAACCATGCACTTTATGCAACACAATCTTCCACATCTAGCTTATACAAGTTATTCACATGAACCCTGATCAACTTCACCTGTCTCGTGGCTATGTGTCTCAAAAATGTTTTTCCTTTATTGAAGATCACATCATAACCACGTTCTTCCAAAACTACAAGAGAGATGAGATTTTTCATTAGGCCTAGAACAAACATGACATCCTTGAGTCTAAGAGGGGAGCCTTTTTATACGGGAATAGTGTCCACACGGATGCTACTATTCCCACTAAGATGTGTGGCTATCTTAGAAACAAACAATCAAAGTCTACTATTGATTCCTTTTATGAAAATAGATGAGAGG
>APFE031741226.1:0-18243 GCA_000404065.3 Pinus taeda | reverse complement strand
GCAGACTCGGCTTCCTATGGATCAAAGGTTGCAATTCTATAGGGGTCTCCAAATTTATACTCGACGATACGTGGGAGCACAGTCCGTACTAGCACCTATCGTTTCACCGTGGAGGAATCACCCAACCACTCAACGATAAACTACCAGGCTTAACGACGCCGGAACACATCTCTAGCCTAGACCTCTAGAATGTGAGCATTAAATTCCAATGCGTTGTTAGGTTCATTGAATCAATTTTATTGTTCATCTTCAATTAAGTCTCAGTTTCTTGCCTTAGCGAATGTAATCTCTCGAAATGTCCTAAATGCCACTACATGCAAGAACTGTATTCGTTTCATTTGGATGAAATCTAGCTATACAAGAGTTAAGAGGTTCATACAAACAAAACGATGTCCAAAATTTCTAATGCAGCTTATCAACAAGAAAGGAAAATCTTTTTCTCTTTTACTTCTTTTAAAAGCAAAAAACTAACATAACATGCCTAATTGATGAAAAGCAAAATCTTTTTCTTTTCTTGTTTTTTTTTTTTTAAATAATATGATAATGCACTTAAAGCGTCTCAAGAGATATTCACCATCAGATAATTGCTTCCAAAGAATCTATAGCCAGTCTTGAAACAAAAATAACAACCCAACAAAGCAAAGAAAAGCCAAGATTTTTAAGTAACTATGTAAGCTAAGTCACAATGAAATCAGGCAAAACAAGCGAGCTAAAAGCGAGATATTTGCAGTATGAAGTGTAAAACTCATATAACCACCAGGAGAATATGGAAATCAATCAACAAAAAGACCGGATCTGTAAATCATCAATCCAACAGGAGGCTCGATAACACAAAACCACAAAGGTCAAGATGTAACATCGGTAGACAATGACAAACAACTGAAGGATGAAAAACCACCAGCCAATTATCAATCCAATAGACTCCCAGAAAGTATAAAAAACAGAGAGAGACAAACCCAACCTTAAGAGACTGGCAAACAAGTTTATTCAAAAACTTAAGCAGTGCGGCGCGACTGTATGTCTGCAACCCGCGCTAAACAGAGATTGGCGCGAGTTGTCAGAGAGCAACACGCGCCGACCAGTGCGACTGTGTAAAGAAAAAGCGCGCTCGCGGAAAATGCCAGGCAAAAAAAAGGACAGAGTGGTCTCAGGCTTGGCTTCTGGTATGTAGACAGAGCCGGCAAGTAAAAAGACAGCAAGAAAACTAACCAAGAGAGTTATTCAGACAAATCAATGAAAGAGAAACGACATGCGAAGCAAGATTGATATTGTCCAGTTTGTAAATCAACCCGGAGATCGACTGAAGTGGCGTTCATCTACTTCACTCCTGCATAGCAGAAGTGTTTCGAAGGCTACCTGGCCGCTCTTCAGACTCCGTCCACAACTTACAAATCAGACAATACAAACACAAACAACAATCAACTCCCCAGTGGAGTCGCCAAATTGTTGTGGTCGGTAAATCCCCTCTGCGGACAGAGGCAATCCCACTAGCCCGATAGGGGTCTAGCAACAATCAAAAACGCTGCATGCAAGCTCCTAATTGCATAATCAAAAGGTTGGTCAAAAAGACCTACCTGGAATCCAACGCTATTTTTTCGTGGAAGAAACGTTGCTCCTGTCCTCTAGCTTTGGCCAGTCACTATCCTCGCGTTCCACGCATGGACACCTGCACAAATAAAGAACAATCCGAAACAAGTGTAAAATCCAATATCATACAATTATATATCATTCAAGCAGGATATAACTCAAATATTACCAGAAGAATACATGAGTGGAACTATAATAACAGTCGTTCATTATTTAATAAAATAAGAGAAGAATTACAACTAGTTAAGGCTTGACGCTGCAAATCTCCTCCAACTGGGTCAGCAGTTAGGCATGTCTTGCAAAGTCACTTCTTTCTCTCAAAATTTCGGCAGCATAACTTCTCTCTCAGCTCTTACTATCAATCTAACATAATCTCAGCTTACTTTAGCTCAAAACTTCAACACTCTGACTCTAGCATTCCAAAACTAGTTGGTTCAATGCAGGATGACAGTGATTTATACACTGAAGAGGAGAAAGTATTCATCGTATCCAGACATTTACTGAATATTTGGTATTGTCCCAGAATAGCCTTTGGACTGAGTTGTCATGGATGAAAAAGACGACACTCGATCATATCCATGGGATTTTTCCTCAGAGGACTGCGTAGGAATTGGAGGAAAAAACACTTCAGTTCGCGTTGGCCAAAAATCATGACTAATTTTGTGTGGCGCGGGCTTTGTTCTGTGACAGCGCGTCTATGGGCGCACCCTGTTTGTAGGAACTGAGCCATTGGTGGGGGTTAGACACTGTGGACCCGCGCTAATGGAAAAAGGGCATTTTCTAAGGTTAATCTTCAAAAGGTGTCTTCAGGGATATTGAAGTTCATACTTAGGAGACCTTAATGCAAGTGTTTTCAAGTTGTGTCATTGGTCACAGGTCCGTAAATGTGTCCTCCAATGTGTGACAGCGGGGGTAACAAGGACGGTAACCAACGGTGACAAATTACTGCGTAACAACTCCCTCTCAGAAAGAAAGGGATTATCAACCACCCCTATCCTACACATGTGGAACTTGAATTTTCCTCTTGACAAAGCCTTTATCAAAATATATACATCTAATTCCTTTATCAAAATGTACTGCATCAATATAATATTCCTCTACAAACAATCTTGTAGATCGTGATATTAGATATCAATATGCATGGATCGATCATGAAATACAAGATTCTTAGAGAGTTTTACGAAACCCTGATTATCATAGAAAATCAGAGTAGGATCCTTCATCTGACCAAAAAAACCCAACATGAATCTTTATCCTCTCTATTGCCTCATATGTTACTTGCCTTACAGCCATATACTCTTCTTCTGTTGAGCTAAGTGCCAGAGATCTTTACTTCTTGTTGTACCAAGAAACCGTTGCTGACCCAACATTGAAAATTTCTCCTCATGTGTTCTTCCTGTCTAATGGACTCCCCGCCCAATATGCATCTATGAAGCCTTGCATCTTCACTCGCTTTGTTAGTCTGTACCAAAGACCAAACTGAGTAGTGCCTCTGAGGTATCTTAACACATGCTTTGTTTCCTTCCAATACAGTTTGGTTGGCTTAACAATTGCTTGAATAAATTTCTTAACTTCATAACACATGTCTGGTCGCGTATTCACCAAATACACAAGTGAACCCACAAGTTGCCCATAAATGGTCGCCTTCACTACTTCACTTGAGCTAGCATCCTCTTTTGTTAAAATTGGAAACTAGGGAAAAGCTTCATGTGGGTCATCTTATTCATGGCTGATAATATTTTTATTAGATTCCTCTCGTCGAGAGGTGTAGGATTGATATAAATATCATCCGATTCTAATAAGTATTCATGGAGATATGAATTTATTTTGATTATGGAATTATTATCAAGCCGACCTAAGAATCACCGAGATGAAGAACGATCTCTTATCTATTAGGGAGACTATTACTGACAGAGAAATGGCACTCACGACTCTTGGAGGATTACCATCCGAATGGTATGTGTTCAAGACTACTCTTCTGAACAATAATAATTCCTGGTTTCAAGGAATTAATGGCTAGATGCATTCAAGGAGAAACAAGGGTAGAAGAGCAAGAAAAGCCCATGCCTAAAGGTCCTCTTGCTGCCTTTTCTTCTCATGATAAGAAAAGAAATAATTTTGGGACTAAATCAAAAGGAAAGGCTAGACCTAAGGGTGGAAGAAAAGGACGATGTTACATCTGCGATAAAGTAGGTCACTATGAAAGGGAGTGCCCTGATAGAAAGGACTCACGCTGGGATGATGATCAAAATCCCTCTGATGGCAATCAAAGGAATGAAAAATTCAATAGCAAAGGTAAGAGGAGAACTGGGA
Organism: Pinus taeda; assembly: GCA_000404065.3. NCBI lineage: Eukaryota > Viridiplantae > Streptophyta > Pinopsida > Pinales > Pinaceae > Pinus > Pinus taeda. The sequence goes on along the minus strand of APFE031741226.1, from coordinate 14,343 downwards.
ATCGAGGAAGAGGACAACCATTCAAGAAGGCTAGAAATTCTAGGATCTATTAAATGCACCTGACCTCTGAAAGAACCTGGTTTCCATCTCAGAAATGGAAGACAAAGGCCACAAGGTAACCTTTAGTGGTGGCAAGGTATGTGTATCGAAAAATAATGTTAAAGATGCCTTTACTCTTGGGTTTCGTGTTGATTCATTATATCAGGTCGATGGAAGTTCACTAGGTGTCATGTCTTATGACACATCTCTTTAGTCCAAACTTTGGCATCAGAGGTTTTCCCATCTTCATTATAAAGCTCTACTCAGTGTAAGACAAATGGGGACAGGGATGCCCGAATTCCAAGTAGAGAAAGAAGGTGTATGTCCAGGATGGGCCGAAGGAAAGCTAAAAAGGGGACCATTCCCCTCAAGCCAAAGGAAGACCTCTGATATATTACAATTGGTTCACTCAGGCATATCTGAGGTTGGTATTAAGAGGGAGACTACTACACCACATACTCCTGATCAGAATGGTGTGGCGGAAAGGAAGAACCGCATGATTATGGAAGTTTTCTGGGCCATGCTACATGATCAAAGACTTTTAAAGTTTCTATGGGCTGAAGCTGAAAACACTACCGTATATGTATAAAATTGATGCCCTCATCAAGCATTGGGTTCCAAGACTCCTGAAGAAAATTTTACCGCAAGGTGGACAATCTTCCGACTTTGAGGAGCTCTCAAGAAGCCGACACCAGGGAGCCAAAAGAAAAGGATGATGAATCAATTCCTGATGTAGAAGAACCCTTGGATCCGATTGATCCTCCTCCAAATGAGCCTTCCTCTTCTAGGAAGAGGCCTTCATGGCTTAGGGGGCTACTTGATGATGCTGAAGGACATGCTGCACCCCGAGGAACCTTTCGTGAAAGTAAGAAACCTAACAGGTATCAGGGATACCCGACCATCATGAGCACAATCATGCAAAATGATCCTTCATCATTCTCAGATGTCGTCAAGCATCAAGTATGGAAGGATGTTATGACCATAGAATATGAGTCTATTATGGAGAATGATGTCTGGGAAGTAGTTCCTAGACCCCAAGACAAGACAATTGTCACTTCTAAATGTCTTTACAAGATAAAGCATGCAGCAGATGGAAGTTTGGAAAATTATAAGGCTCGTTTTGTTGCTCGTGGTTTCTCCCAGAAGGAAGGTATAGACTATGATATTTGCACTTGTTGCCAGATATATGACCATCTTCTTGATCATAGACCTTATGGCTTCACAAGGATGGAACCCACATCAGACGGATGTCAAGATCACATTCTTTCATGGTTCAATCAAAGAAGAGGTCTATGTGGAGAAACCCAAAGGATTTGAGATTTATTATTGAAATTTTCATGTATGGAGGTTGAAGAAGGTTCCCTATAGGCTGCAGCAAGCACCCCGAGCATGGTATGAGAGGATCAATAGCTACTTGATGAAGCTGGGATTCACTAGGAGTGAAGCCGATCCTAACCTTTACTTTAAGGTTGAAGATGAAAAACCTCTCAGACTGGTGCTATACGTGGTTGACCTCTTTCTAACAGGTGCATACCCTCTCATTCACTTCTTCGTCTTATGCTACTTCTTCTATCACAACTGACCATTATTGTTTTGTATCTACCTGTCTGAATACTATCTCCTTGGCTTGCTCATTGCAGCCAGCCCCCCCTCTATCTCATGCACCCCACCATCTTTCCTAGAGGTGACCTTCTCTGCTCAATCCTCTAACTCAAAACTAGGGACTTTCTCACACTCATACCACCTTAGATCTCATTCTTGGTCAAAGCCACTTGAATCTATTGGCATTCGTATCATATCCCTTCCCATCCCTTCCAAAACTCCCTAGGGAAAACCCTCCTCCCTCTCTAAGGCCAAACAGCAGGCGGATATGGAGTTCATTGCGGGTTTCCAATTAGCTATTGACCAGGTTCTTAGAGCACAGAACACCCTGGTATCCTCTCCCTCATGAAGCTGCTCTCCTTGAATTGTTATGGGTTAGCTAGTCCTAAAACAAAATTAGCATTTCAGAGGCTCCTAAGCATTGAGCGGGTGGATGTCATTTTTCTTTAGGAGACATTGGGATTAGTAGAAGCCATCACTCACCTCCTTGAATCCATTCTTCTCGGATGACATTTTCATACCCTAGATGTACACGGGAGATCCAGAGGCATTGTGATGGGGTTCAACCCTATGAATATCAAATTATGTAAGATTTGGGGGGGATCGAGTTATATTGGGGCAGACATATATTCATCTAACTTAGGTATTGACATAAGATTAATCAATGTTTATGGCCCATGCCAAAATTGGGGCCCGTTCTGGGAACAATTGCTTAGCTCTAGTCTTCTGCAAGTGGATAATCTTTTTTTCTTTTTTCCACTGGAAAATCGTAATATTTCATTATAATTGAAAAATTACATGTTGTAGATGCCTTTCGGCATATGCTGCGTTGGCCCTTTAGCCATTGTGAGCCATAATCTAAAAAGGTGCTTAGTTTTTGTCAAAAAAAGATGCATATATCATCCATCACCACACAGGGTGTTCGGTTTTCAAAAAATAAGAACACAAGTAACGATGTACAAATGGGGGAAAAGTCAAGATTTTCGCCCTTTTTTCTTCTCAACCTTTCTCCACCCTCCCTAAGATTTGTTGGAGTTATAAGTGTTAGCGCTATATCAGCCACAGGTTTGGGATTGTCTTTATTAGAATCTGATGTGTCTGAGATGTGTTGATGTTTGGATCTGCTCATATCCATTGTTTCTAGTATCCTTGCCGCATGTATGTCTATAGGTTCTTGTGGATTTATATCTTCTACTTCTGGTTCTTTGTTTATCTGATTTGTCTCATTGGGGGTTACATATTCCTCCTCTTCTTCCTCCTCGTCATCCGAGAGTGGTGGAGGAAATTTCCATCCCTTGGCTTGTTTCCCTGTCTTTTTCTTCCTACGAGTGTCTTTTTTGGTTGTTGGACATATGCTTTCTAGGTGTCCTATTTTTCAGTAGGTTTTGCATCTGAATGTTGTGTTTTCATAATCGAAAATCTTTGACCACTACCTCTATCTATGCTTCAGTTGAATTTCGTCTGGCAAGCCTTTGTTGAGGTCTACTTCCACACATATTCGTGCATAAGTGTAGATTCTTTCCTCCAGTCTTTGGGTGTCCATTTTGATGTAGCATCCGATAGTATTATTGATTCCTGCGAGTACTTGTTGACTCCAGAGGTGTAATGGGAGATTGTGCAATCACACCCAAACTAGCATCTTAGAGACAACCATTGTATTGGCATCATCTGGGAACCATGGTGTGATGAAGAGTCCTGTGGATCCCTAGAACCAAGGTCCTTCCTGTATTACAAAGTCCCTAGCCTCTACTGTAGGAAAGTTCACTATAAAGAACCCCTTGGAACAAAGATGTATTTCACATTGTGTAGTCTAGTTTGTGAAGATCCAATGAAATAGATGAACCGGTTTGGGCCAAAAACAGGCTCCATGTTATGTAGATTGTATGGAATTCCTAATAATACTAAGTTCTTTATAGAATGGGTCCCTTTAATCGATGCATGTATCAATTGTCATATAATGAATTGGTCTACTATCCTATCCGATAACTTATCCACGACTATTTCTGAATATCATCAAAAGAGATCCACCTCCACAAAAAACCTTCCTCCATTTTATATGAGTTCCTATATCATGGAATCTATCTGTTTCTATACTAAGTTTCCAATTATGGGTTGGAAATAGACCTTGCAAGACCCATACCCCATCCATCTTAGTCACAAAAAATTATGGGAATCCCATTATATACCCCATTTTTACAAGATATGCAATGGTGTTATGCTACCCTTAATTCAAATGATTTTTGATAAAAAGGCCCCGATATTTTCTAAGGAGGCTGCTACATACCACCTTGTAGTAGGCAAACACTTTATTGAGCAATGGTTCATATATATATATATATGAGTTTACGAAAGTACAAAAAAACCACATGTACTTCCTTTGTATGTCTTCGACAAGTTGTTAGCCAGAGAAATAGCTCAACAAACTGTTGGAAAAGGCTTAACCAAGACTTTCAAAGATAGCAAAAAATCACTATGGCCACCCTTTCCCATCAAGTGTGGTACTTTTTCATTGGCAAACTTCAACCATGCAAACAAATAATTACTGAACTTAGAGAGGCTCAGGCTGCATACTTTTCCAAAGAGGAAATTTGACCCAAATAAAATAACACAAAATATTACTACGATAGTAAAGATCAACCCTTTTATCCATAAAGCTCAGGATTTTGAAGATCTATTACAATCAGCTAAGTCATTTGAACAAGCATTCAATTGGGAAAAGGTGAATTTGAATCCTCACGACTTTGAAACGTTTTTAGGAATTTAGAAATCAAAGCCCTGAAGAAATCCCTTTGGATTTTTTAAGAACTGATAACAAACCTACACCCAGTGTGACGATTAAGGGCAGGGAACCAAATTCTCATATAGAATCTCGAAGGAATGCAGCCCAGAACACAGGGAAGACACAAGAAACAGAGGCTACAACAGAATCTAGTAGAAGGTCAGCCGAGAAACAGGTCAAAATTGACCTAACTCAGGATACCGGTCCCAAAGGCAAAAGCAACGATATGCAGCAAGAATGGGACTCGTTTAATAAAAAACTACAAGATACTACCAAAAAAACTAATGTCCAAGAAACCATAAGATATCTTACTCCACATCAAACTCAGAAAGTTTCAGAGTTTGAGAAAATGGACGAACAAGGGACAAGTTCACAAAATGCAGAAATCATACCTACATTTCTGACATCTGATATTATCCTAAAGGTCACATAAATACATCCTTTGGATGTATTCTATAGTCCACTGCACAAGGTTGTTGTAAGAAGACAGAGGAAGAGAAGGAGAGTGAAAACACTTGAATTCCCACCTAGGAATGAACCAATGGATATAGTCTAGAAGGATATTCCTTCAAATCCAATTGAACATTTAACCAGGCTATCACAATTTGTAGGGGCATATGCTACTTCCACCATTGATAAGGCCACTAAAGTATCTATTTTGTTAAGAGAAAGAGAAGAAAATATAGCACAACTTGAACAACAATTGGAAATTGAGAAAACAAATGTGAAAAAGAAAGCCACAAAACATTCAGTCCAATTGGAAGTATGGAAGTACTTAGGATCAGCCATGAAGTAGATATCTCAACAAAGAATATGTAAATCCAAGAGTTTTACTAGACTATGGCAAGATATAAATATGCCCCCACAATTGATGATTTCATCAAAGATGCATTGGATCTAAACTCCATTCTATCAAAACAACAAGATATATTCTGCCAGAAGAAGTCCCATATCACCCCTTATTTGAATACCAGTAATCAATTACCAGATAAGGAAATTAATCAAATAACTGAGTTTAATGACTGAAATACTAAGATCTATGAATATATTGAATAGCAAGAATCTAAAGAAGGAAGAAGTGCTAATCTTCTAGAGATTGAAGAGACACATAAAGACATATTATTCACAGATTGGGATGCGTGGATTAAGCAGCCAGAATTGGTAGTAGAAAGAGCAGCAGGAGTGGCAAAGAATATAATAAAGGCATTCAATCATACTTTTCACACCACCAACTTGATAAACAAAGGTGATCCAAAGTCACTGCCAGATTTAAAAGACTTGGATAAAAACTGGAAAGAAAAGATGAAAATCCAAAGAGAGGCAATCACAAAATTATCAAAGATTGATTGGGAGGCATATTGGTAATTTCTTGTCAAACCTCACAGCCAAATTATGACATTGACTTGTTCACTCAATTCAATGTAAAGAATGCTTCCGCCTCTTACAAATTCCATCTTCACAAGACAGGCCAGAACGCAATTCGGGGCACCTCCTCAAGTAAAACCAATGTTCGGCATATACGACCTCAAGGAAAATATGTTAGACAACAAGACATGTTCATAACCTTTGGTCATCAAATCACTTTTATTTTCAGAGTTAGTTGCTAGTAAAGAGGAAGGTTATTTGAAACCTCCTCAGATATTTTGTATAATCTAGTTTTGAAATTTAGTTAGATAGTATTTATACCCTTCTCATGCATTTAGAGAAGGGTCCGGGATTTTATAAAAAAACATTTGTAAAGAATGCACTTTTGTAAGTTTGTAGATGCTTTGATGAAATTATGGAACATCGTCATTACTATTGAATATCAAATTGTTGTCTATTGTTGATGCACTACTGTATGCTTGGAGAATAAATTGATTGAAGAAAGGAGTTGATCTATGTCACTAGCCAAATGAGCAGAAACTCACACATATGGTACTTTTATCTTGTATGATCAGTTCTGTTTTACTAATTAGTGATAACATTTCGTTTCATGAATTATATATGGAATATGCTCTTTCTGTTATGTGTTAATTGCACTATTGTATAATACTTAACTAAAAGTGGTTAGTTTCATATATGATGATTAAATATATGTGATATAATGTTCATATTTCATTGAATAACTATTTAGTCAATGAAATTATCTTTACATGTTATCATCTCCATTTAGCACGTGAATGATATTTACCAAACAGATATCCTTTTAGATCGCATATCACACATAATACCCTAGATTTATATTAGATTAAGTTAATTAGAGATTTGCATGTGAGAATAAGTCATTTAGTTATCATTATTATTATTGCAATCACATGAAAACCACCCATCATAATTTTCAAACCCACATTGGGAAATTGTTCCCTTCATCCCCAGTCAGAGCCACCACACCAAATGGAAAAGGAGTTGCTTTCTAAGGTCTGGACCGGGTTGTTATCCCCCATGTTAGAGCTGCAGAAACCTGAGGCTTCAATAGAACCATATACATGAAAATATTCTATCTATATACTCCAAGTTTCATGGTCTAAAACATGTCAGAAGAATAGCTAGAATGAAAATTCCAAGCTGACATGTTTGAAGCAAATTTTAGCAGCATTTTAGGAAGCCTAAATTCCTTGGAGCATATCTATGGAACTATAGAAAACCAAGGTTTGAAATTTGAACAATGGGTATTGGAACTCATTTATTTATGTCCTCTAAGTTTCATGATTAGAAGCATTCTAGCAGAAAACTTATAGTGAAAATGTCATGCTAACATATTTGAGGTAGATTTAAGGTGTATTCAAAAAGTATAATTTCCTCAGATAATATCTTTAAAATTATAGGGAAATAAGGTTTGAATGTTTAAATACAAGTACATGAGCATATTCGATCAATATCCTCCAAGTTATACATTTAGAAACAACCCAGAAGAAAAGTTATACTATAAATTATAAGATGACTCATTCAATCCATAAATCACATGTTTTTTTCCACCTTTAGGCTCCAAGAATCACCCTAACAATTATACCTTAGCTCCTTTTGTGACCTAAGATATCTTATTTCTTGGATTTTCCTCAAATGCACTCCTACGCCATTTATTTATAGTGCTTGTATGTTCACTTTATGGGGCCAACTTGTAAAATTGGTTAAGCGGACCTGGTTGTAATTGGTTGGGTCATCATAATAAATATTTCATATCACTTCATTCCTATGGAGTTAGAGTGAGTTCCATATACTATTGGAAATGTATTGAAATAGAATTTCAAGATGTATATGTGATGCTCATATTTAAGCTATGAAATTATAGTAAAAAATTCTTCAAATATAGGGCATTTAAATTGAGCATCAAAAGTCCAAAACCAATATTTCCAACCATTTTCATTTTCCAATATTTATCTCAGACATAGGTAGTCGACCCTTTTCTTTTACATCAACAATAATAATATTTCCAAAAATCTCCCCTTTTTCATTCATGGTAACCTTTAGTCAATTCTGAAATAATATTGTAGAACACCCCTATATGAAATTATCCTTGTGCTTGTAACTATTTCTCTTTTAACATCAATGGTAAAGGGATAATCCCACATATCATGTTCTTTTCATTATTTTTAACTCTTATTCTATATACAACACTTCTTGGTGTTTATAACTCTTCCTTCATTTGCAGTTTCTCTTAGTGAACAAAGCTCTTCCTCTATTTGCAATTTTTCTTAGTAGTTGCAATTTATCCCTCTATCTACTATCTATCCTCATGTTTGCATGAATATTTTGGATATCAGTTCTTTAATTTCTCCCCCTGATATATAAAAAGAAAAACAATTACTTTATTTGATTTCTTATTTCTCCTTTGTTTGCAACTAGGTTCCCCCTGTCAAGGCTATGTTTATCTTTCCCTGCGTGCAACATTTCTTCTTTTATTTTTCTACTCTTAAGACTCCTTCCACTATGCCTAAACTTCCTTTTACTTGTTCCTTTTGGGATTTCCCCCCTTGGGATTATGATTCCTTTTGTCTAGTATTTTTTCTTTGGGCATCAAAGGGTTGTTCCATCTAAATTTATGCTTCTCCTTATTTGAAACTCTCCACCTTTTGTTTCTATTTCCAAATGAATTTCACCATTCACTTCACTTTCATCTGCTAATTCATATTCCACAAAATTTCCATTTCATCATCCTTCTCTTATAGCTCACTCTCAAAAGTTCACATATTTTTAATGTTGCTTGAGGTGTTGTAGTCTCACACTTATATAATATTTGTCTTTTAATGATTAGATGTTAGTGATATTACTCCCATACTATATTTTTTATTTCTTTTACTTACTAACAATATTCTTGAACCTACTTTTCTAATTTCACATACTTTAAAATGTAATATGAGATCATAATCTTGATCAACCATTTGACTTACACTCAAATTTATCACCAAAAAATCTAATATATTTAAGTTACAATTTCACTTCAACATTTTAATATTAAAACTATCCTTGAGTCGGGAAAAAAAAGGTAATGAGTTATAATTTCACTTTAACATTTTAATTATAGCTTCAATAGATTCATAATGTCAAATGAAGCTCTGTGGAAATCATATGAAACTTGGTCTAAATTTGAAAAGAATGGGCAAATTTACGATAAATCATGGTGATAAATAATCACAAAAGAGAAAGTATTAAAATGATCTTAAAAAGACATGAATAAGAAAAAAGAAATTGAAAAGCAAAACAGCTGGAATAGAAATAGAAAACAATAATCATTGCAATGTTATCGCAAATTGAACCCACCACAGGCCGCCTTTCTTGTAATCAAGGATGACCTAGCAAATCGACCTTATTTGATTTGCAGCAAATAGTGCTATGCTTTAATAAAGATGTAGGAAACATTGATTTGTCAAATGATACTTTAATTTATAATTTATAAAACAAGTATGTTAAAAGTTTTAGGGTGGGTTAATTACATGTTAAAACTTTTAATAATTTATTTTTCTTACCAAACTAACAATGTTTTTCTATCCATTTTATACATTTACTTTTCCATGTTTGTCTCCAATGGGTTAAAGTGCCTCTGCAAGGGTATACATTTACTTTTCCAGGGTTGTCTTCCATGGGTTAACGTGCCTCTCCAAAGGTACCATTAATTGCTACTAAAGTCAATATGGGTGGTTACAAACTCCTATAAAGAGTGTATGGAAGCACCTAAATGTTGATGGTTAGTACCCATCACTTAGTTAAAAAAATCTTATTCACATTATAACACTTGTTGTTGTTTCCTCCTATTGTACATGTATGAGTTTTGGTAAGCCTCATCTTCAACCCTTTTTTTGTGTCACCTTTATAGTATGAAATAATAATTTTCTCTATGGAAAACAAAATATTCAATGCTAATTAGAAAATGTAATCAATTTAAAAAGGGTATGGATTCAAAACATATGATCATTTGTAATTTCGTTCAGTATTACATTAGTTTTGTTTAGGGGGGATTTCAAATGATTTTTTTTTATTCCTTGCTTATTACCTTTAGAGTTACAAGGGAAAATCCTAAAATAGCATAAAAACATTGATAAATGTGAAAATTAAATGCAAGCATATTTGGGAGCTTGTTTTTTGTCCTCTCAAATTTATAACCAAAAAATCTAATATATTTAAGTTACAATTTCACTTCAACGTTTTAATATTAAAACTATCCTTGAGTCGGGAAAAAAAAAGGTAATGAGTTATAATTTCACTTTAACATTTTAATTATAGATTCATAATTTCAAATGAATCTCTATGGAAATCATATGAAACTTGGTCTAAATTTGAAAAGACTGGGCAAATTTACGATAAATCATGGTGATAAATAATCACAAAAGAGAAAGTATTTAAATGATCTTAAAAACAGAAAAGACATGAATAAGAAAAAAGAAATTGAAAATCAAAAAGCTCGAATAGAAATAGAAAACAATAATCATTGTAATGTTACCGCACCACAGGCCGCCTTTCTTGTAATCAAGGATGACCTTGCAAATAGACCTTATTTGATTTGCAGCAAATAGTGCTATGCTTTAATAAAGATATAGGAAACATTGATTTGTCAAATGATACTTTAATTTATAATTTAAATTCAAATCTATTATACAAAATCTAAATTTATGATATATATTCTAAATGAAAATTCAAGTTCAAATCATAATTTCTTAACTCACTTAATCTCCTTCAAGTTCAAATCATAATTTCTTAACTCACTTAATCTCCTTGAGTTATTAAAATTAGTTCATATAATTCATCAATTTCAATAGAATTTCCTTATTTAATTAGACATTAATATTTATAATTTTTTAAATATTTAATATTTTATTATTTAATTTAATTTAAATTTATAATCATTTTAAAATTTAGAAAATTAATAATTTATTAAATTCTATACTATATTTTATATTAATAATAATAAAATAATATAAACAACAACCCAAAATGTTTGAATGAACCTATATAATATAAAATGACAACCCAAAATGTTTGAATAAACTTATATAATATAAAGTTACTATGTTTATATAATATAAAAAAATAAGTTATATTGTGAATGTTTTTTAAGATTAACCATATATATAAATTTTTATAAATGTTAATTTTATTTTATAAATATAATATAAAAAAATAAGTTATAATGTAAATATTTTTTAAGATTAACCACACAAATAATTAATTTTTTATAGATGTTAATTTTATTTTAGAGTTAATTGTTTACTAGTCAAAACACTAAAAGAATTTGAGTGTCCTTCTTGATGCCTGAGTATGGGATTCAATTACAATTACAGGTACATTTCCCCTGAACTTTGCTGTCAGGGCAAACTCCAATCTTTTCATTTAGATTTTTTTACGTTAATTTCTTCTTAGTCAAACCACAGTAAAAATAGGGTATCAAAGCAGCCCTATAATCAGTATTTTCTTTTAACGGAGTGAAATATAATCAGTGTTTTCTTTTAATGGATTGAAATTGAAGTCAAACAGGCCTGGTAATAAGTATTTCTTTTAGTTGAAGGAGTGTATTTTATTTTAACCGGGTTTCTTTAGGTGGACTTCTATCGATCCATCAAATTTTCTAAATAATTTTTTTATTGGTATTATTTATTTTTTTTATGCCGGCTCACGTTCTGGGCCACATCGGAAAATTCGAACGAATGCTCTTCATTTAAAAGCAATAAAAAAAATAGATTTTAAACACATGAAAGCCCGGTTTTCAAAAATATTATTTAAAAGCAGAAAAGCCCATGACAACTCAGCTCAGTTTAAAAGATTGGTTTAAGCAATGGTGATTAAAAGATTGGTTTAACAACTTGAACACAAAGGTAAAAAGAAAAAGAAAAAAAAGAAGCTTAAAACGAAATCCTGGCTGCCTTTTCAGGAATGCTCAGGAGGAAGAATTTTTACACAGTCCGAAAACCAGAAGTTGATGAATGAAGAGTGATAGTAATTAGCAATGGAGACGAGGTTGTGCTCAGAAGGAAGAATTTTTACACAGTCCGAAAACCAGAGGGAAGGAAAGGCCGCAGGCAATTGGGGTAATTTTATCTTCCCTTGGTTTAATCGGTTTGTTCCTTTAATTCATTCCACAGGGAATTTTAAATAACCTGACGAATTTTGTTTTTCTGTTGTTGAATGATTGAACAGGTTAAGCATGGACTGGACTCTGTTAGGTCTTTCTTTCTCTCTCAGACACTGTGCTGTGATGCTCTAGCAGTTGTTTCCAATTAACCGCGGACGCGAGATCTTTTAACTATTTTTAAATTTTGAATTGAAGCAATACCCATGCTTTCTTGAAAATTTGACTTTCAAAATAAAATTTCAGAAAAGCTAACCGTTAAGCCTAAAAAGATGGCATGATTCACTATATATAGAACTCATCCACAATTTCATTAATGTATATTTCGTCTGTCTCTGATCTTCTCTCAGGCGTTGGTGGTTTGGCGTGTTATGATTGAATGTGTGGAGCGCTCCCATTTTTTTGTCCGCGTGTCTGAACTTTGTTCTCTTTTTTTTTTTTTGTGGGGCTATGCCTGTTTCTTTGTGTTGTATGTTATTGCTATTTTTGTGGTTATGCATGGTGTGTTTTTGAAATCAATGCCTGTGAGAGAGAGTGTAGAACAGAGAGGAAAAAATTCTTAGAGAGCGAAAGATTCCGAGGCATAAGTATTTCTCGCCGTTCAATTACTGTACCAAACCAAGACAATCTCCATTCCTCTTCTGGTTCTGGTTGGATGGATGAGGTGAGGGAGATCTGGGTTTGTTTTTTTAATTTGATTTGATTCTTAAAATCAACCACAGTTGACGTATCGAATTCTCTCATTTCTGCTTTAATAACCTTAATTGTTTGCAGACTTTCTGTGCTAATGTGTATTTTTGTTTATTTAATTTCTGTTTGAAGCTTTTCTTCGATTATGTAAAAGTTGCAGAACTCAAGTGTAAATAGTGGAAAAATATTCTACAACGTATATTGTAGCACCTTCCCACTGCATCCTTGTGCGTTTTTCAGATTTGGTTACTTTCAATTAACAGCAATTGTGACTATTCAATAATTTATTTCTTCATTTTTCTAGGCTGATGGTGCTTTGTTTGTTTAATTCTTTCTGCCTCCAGAGCATCGGCTAATGAAAAGGTTATAATGAGGAGTTTCTGTGCTGTGATGTAAAGGTTATATACAGAAGCTAGAGCATCTATTCCAGTGCTTGCTCCGCTTTTCGAGCTGAGAATGAGGAGTTTCCAGAGTTTCAACCGCCGCAAAAGAAAGATGCCTAAGAAGCAAGGTTAGTATTCTTTTGTTGATTGCCCTGTTCTGTAGATGTTTAGTTGTTTATTTTAGAAAGACGAAGTGGCACGGCCTATTTATTTTCCTTGCTATTCTCGTAACCATATTGTTAGGCGAAATGGCACGGCCTATTTAAACAAAAGAAAAGAAATCTAGCCTATCTATACCCTTACCTTACAGATAGGTATTCATTTCCTTTGTTTTCTGAGGTTTAAACAAACAAAAATTGTTGGAACTACTACACCTACATGCAGACTCTAAGTTAGAGCATGCAACTACATGCAACTGCATGCAGACTCTTAGTTAAAGCATGCAACTACATGCAACTACTCACATCTACATGCGGACTCTTAGTTAGAGCATGTGATTGCATGCAAGATTCCTTTTGCATGACTTACTCCTTGATTTTCTCCTTCTTTAACTCCGCAACTGACTAGTTATCTCCGGAACTTGTTTTAGGTGTTGAGTCTTCTCATTGATCACCACTATAGTTCATTACCTTGGGATCTTCACCCACTATAGTTCATTACCTTGGGATCTTCACCTAGTAATGCTATATTATGAGCATTGTAACATATTTTCTAATGAATCATTCTTTTCTTCTTTCAATTTTCTTTTAATGAATTTGCTCTGCAAAGCTGTGTGTTGAACCTTTACTAGCTAGATTCATCTGTGCAAGTTTTCTAACACATTTACATGGTATCAGAGCCCACAGGTTGCTAGATAAAAGGCACACCAGTACTTCATTTTGCAGGTATTACAGATCGGAGATCGAAGATTGACAGAAAAATGGAGTTTCCCAAAGCATCGATCCTAACACCGTACAACTATCACGAATGGAAGGACAAAATGGCTCGATACCTTCGTCAAAAAGGGTTGTACAGGATTACCATGGCTACAGAAGTGGAACCCACTTCAGCCATAGAGAAATCCAAGTACCTCAACCGTATGGATGAGGCCCACGGATCCATATGCATGTGCATCTCTCCAGAGTTGCAGTTTCATCTATCTGCTTGCAATACTCCCAATGAGATTTGGAAAAAGGTTGAAGATCTATACGGGAAACAAGATGAGATGAAAAGACATATGCTCGAAGTGGAGCTGCTATCATTGGATCCACAGAACTATGATAGAATTCAAGACTTCTTCACCAAATATAATGATCTATTGCTGCAACTCA
>APFE031741220.1:0-10891 GCA_000404065.3 Pinus taeda | reverse complement strand
CCAAGGCTTAGGTTGTAATCATTTCTTTTGTTTCCTATTAATACAAATAAGTCCATTCTTCTCAACAATTTGTTATTAATGAGTTGTTTCATATACTCCTTGGTCTGTATGGTGAATATGTTTTATTTTATGAGATATTCTGGTGCTATTTAATCGTTTGATTGTTAGTGGATGCATGTTTCGAAGAGAAGGAGGAGCTCATCTGGATCAGCGAGGCTAGACTACTACAACAGCATTGGACTATAGGAAGGATCTAAACACTTGATTTCTTGTATGGTAAATGCATATTTAGAGAAGGATTGCTCTTAATTGTCTTGTTTGTCACTAGAAAGCCTTAATCTTCTAGGGAGGTTGGTTTTGTCCACAAGAATAGCTTTATTAAGATGAAAAGTAGCAAGAGGATTACAATGATATGCTCTGACCCAACATCATCCTCCATCTTGGAAGCCCTTCTTCACCTCAATCAAAGCTTAGATCACCCAACACTATGAATGTACACCAGAAAACCAACAACACTTCTCTATAAGATACAAAATTCCAGCCCCTGGATCTCTATGATGAGGGATCCATATATAGATGATTAAAAAGAGGTGAGTCATCTTCTGGGATCTTGATTAGTGTCCTCTCTCTGATAGTTCTTGCTTCCACTTGGAGAATAATGATCTCTTCCTCATCCCTGGTCGAAAACAGAGAGGCAAGTGTTAGAGGGGAAGCTTCTGGAAGATTCCATGATCTTCTACCTCGCATTTTGGTCCCTGCCATTTGTCCATTCCCGACCATCGCACCCTACAGAGGAGAAATTCAATATGCTTCACACCTTGTACACAGGGAAGGTGATATGCATCGTACCCTCTGCATTGAGCTTTCAGTATGGTCCATTTTTGACAATTTATGAGTAGTTTTCAGTGGAGAACTTATGGGAGATGATGTAATCAGCTGACCTTGCTCCTTTAGGCAGTGAAGAAAAACTTTTAGGGACTTAGGAGCCCTTAGTTTATGGACATTTATGATTGGGGGTGAAGCGCCCAAAAATTTCTATAATAACCATGAGGCTCTATTTTTCCAAAGTTGAATCAACAAGCCTAGAAAGGTAGCTTTTAACCCATAGAACCAAAAGCACCATAAAGGATAGGAAAGTGAGGCTATCGGATGCCCATAGATCCCTTATAACTTTAATTAAGCCATATAGTAGGACTAAGACCAGTGAAAGAAGACACATTAGAGCCAATGAGTAAGATATTCAAATTGAGACCTTAAGCGATTACTTGCTCAGGTTGGATGAGGGGATTGAATTGATGGGCCTCACTATGGATGGGTCGAAACTAGTGCTTTAGGAGATAAGGAAATGATGGAGAAAGTCTTGGGAATATGGCTGACTTAGAGAAGGAGATAATCAATCAAGTCAATTAAAGTCCCTTTCCTAACCTAACATTGGATATGTTGTTCCCAACTTCACATTAGATGGCTTTATGGTCTTTTTCCCTCCCGTTAGGGAATAAATATGTAAAGTGATTTACCAATGAGAGAGAAGGATTTCACCTCCCATCAATCCATATCGTATGTATAGGTCCCTAAATCAGAGCCTTGGAATTTTCTAGTCAAGTCCTTACAAATCACCTTTCTTGGTGTTTCCTCAAGGGAGGACTTCATGTTCAGGATTGAGAGGGGATTTGAGGGGCCTTTCCATTAAGGGATAGACAAATTTCCATCTCAGATAGAAAGATCCTCTTTACAAATACCAAAATCCATGACTCCTCTTCTTCTAATTTGGATGAAAAGAAATCCAAGAAGCTCAAGCCATCTTCAATTTTATCTTTGATCGAACGTCTTTTGGACACAGGAAGCCTATCCATATGCTTTTTTGCAGAAATGCTTCAATGTATTGGAATCTCATGTCACTTTACACTAGACAATAGGTTTGTTGTCTTTTTGAGAAAATTATGTGCTTGCAGGATAAGCATGTGTTTCTCTTGTTTTTTATTGCATTTTGTGGATTTATTTCGAAAAATGCGAGATTACATGCTTGAAGCAAGGAATTTCTACCAAGACATGGATCAAATGGTTTTGTATAGGAAAGTGCGATGACATGGGTGAACTAGATCAATTAAAACATTGATATATTCTTAGCTAGAGTTCTCTTTCATATTTTGTTTGGTACCCATTTGAGGTAAACAAATGACTATCTCTAAATTTATTTATCTGGTAATATTTTCATTTTTCCCAGTGACTTTTGCATAGTCCAAAAGGCGGATTGGTTCTAAATTTAGATTTATTACTCACACAAAGATTAAACTATTGCTTACTCATCTCTACCTCTAATGTTAGTGGATAAGAAGTAAGAAGAAACTAGATCAACTGCTTTCATTCGGTCAACAAGCTATGTATTGAGTTGTCATAGTGACAAATAAGAAAACGAAGTCATGGTAAGAAAGTGATAAAGCTTTTAATTATAAGTAAGTCCTTTGGTTGGTGGTTGGCACACAAGAAACAAGTAAAGTAATTAACCTAGTTGATCAAGGTCCCTATCTTTCCCTACCAGTGAAAAAGTCAAGGGGAAAAAGGGTAAGGAGGAAAAAAGAAATAAGTCTGATAGGTAGTCCCAAATGTTGTTACTAGCTTCTTGTTGGGTGACAAGGAGGGAGTGGAGTTGCTGGTTGCTAGTTCCCTTGAGGATTATGTAGTTGGTCCAAAGCTCGAAGAGGTGGAGCTATAGTTATCAAAGAACCAACACCTGAGTAAAAGCTCTAAAGGTCACCTTTCTGCTGAGTCAATAATTTCATGCGAGTCTATATATATAATGAATGGTAATTTTGGTGGTGAGTCCTATGAATTCGTCATATAGGCTATGATTTTATGAAGGTGGTAACATAAAGAGGTGGGTACGTTAATATTGGTTGGTACAGTGAGTAAAACCTCGTGGTATAATGTTGATCCAATAGATCAAATCCTATTCTTATCTATGGTTCTAATTGGTAACTATGAGGGCATCATTCTAACTTCTATTCTTAGGTATAAAATATATAAGAACCATGTACCATGAGCAAGCACCATGACAATATCAGTTGATGTTTATAGGATTGATAAACTCCTTGGCTCAGGTAGTTGATCTAACTCCCATAGTAAACACTTTATGCATTATTCCTAGTAAGTGAAAGCGTAAATCAATAAGTAAAGGTGTCAAAAGGCTAGGTCTCATTTAAATGGAATAGATATAAGTAGAGACAAGGTGAAAGTTTGGTGGTATCCATGTTCCTATTGAAATAGAATCTAAAGAAGAGGTTGTTGTACCTTAACCAAATATGTAAGTTTAGTAGTGATGATGCTAGGTTATTTCTCTAAGAGTGCCCATGTGAAGTATTAGATTTCAATGTTGTTCTTTCCTAAAGATACATTAAGTACTATTTATAGGTTGTTCCTCCCTTTCACGAATACCTTGTCTAACACCTATATCTGAGGGCTTGTTTGGTGAATTGAAGTGTATTAAGAGTGAAGTGTCTAGGATGTTGGTAGATTGGGTGGGTATGATTTTTTATAATTTTTGGTTCTTGAAGGTAGGTGGGCCTTGATTTCGTTGATGCGTATTTATCCATTTCCTTCCTAGTACCTTCCAAGCCCAGAATAATTTCATATCTTCCTTCAGCTATAAGGCCTATTTTCTTACAAGGCAAATATTGGTGATCAGTGAATCGTGTTGGTGAATCGATGTCAGCTACCAAAGGGAATTTTGGCTTATTGATCAAGAAGGTTAGGCACTTTCCTTGGTTTAATGCCAACTTTCATTAGGGAATTTCCCACGCCAATAGAAGCTCAGCACCAAACAAATCATAGGCTACTTCACTCACCCAAGCAAGGCGGTAAACAAGCTAAGGGGAAGTCACCCAAGCCATTGATTCAGTTTAACAAATTGATACTGAGTTCCATCTTGAACTGCTGGGATGCCTCAACTACCATCCCCCACCCATAGTTGGCTTCTTTCCATCGATCCGACCAGCTTTTGGATGGGAGTTACATTGCAATAGAACTACTAGTAGGAGTGCCACTTCCAAACAATCCAACCGGCTTGCCTTCAACCCTGCCAAACTAATTTGGATGGATAGCTTGAGCTACCTTATTTGGATGCTCCCATCGAGTCTGATCCCAACTAGTTATGGCTTACCTCAACTGAACACTAGGGGTGTATGGTAGGCAACATAGTAGCCTTCATTCCCACCTCAACAACTATAGGTATCTCACTCATCCGTTGCCTCATCGATGGATTATTCAAAGGATGGATGCCCCCAACAATGCTAAAGGATGGGCTATGATTCCATGGGCCTTCTCCACCTCCTGTTAAGGTAGCTCCTCATTAAGGGAGGGCCCCAACCAATATAGAGAGGACCATCGGGCAGGTTAACCCACAGTATAAAACTTGGGATGGTCAAATAGGGTAGGGAAACAATCAAATTCCTTCCTGGGTCCTTCGGTTGAGACTAACTACCAGGATCTAACTACCAGGCAAGAACAATCTAACTATCTGGATTTCTAAATGACTAGAGCGTGCTCGATGAGCTTCCATCATTATTCTCTAGATGGCCATCTAATACACCCTCATATGGAACCAAAATGAATGAGGGCAATGAATCAATAGCACCAGTTGGAGCCCAAGCCTCTTCCTTTCAGTTGAGTTAACACCTTCCTGCATCAATTAGCAACTTAGCTGGCCTTTCAATGTTATCATTATCCGGTATTGAATAGGCCAAGGTAATGAAAATCAATTGAAAGTTAGGTAGTGGGCTTAAATGAAGGTGTTCAGTTCAAGCCTATGTCTAGATGGTTGGATGAGCTATCCTTGGATGGCCTTCACAGATTCTATACTATCGAACTAGTGGTCCTTAACAACTAATATACTTCCTGGAATTCCACGATAGGAAAGAAAGAACAATCATTGAACCAATTGGCTTGTTCCTTCCAGCCAATCAAAACTTTTGATGGTCTAGTTGCTCGATCAGATGCAGAGACTCCATCAGAGAGGGACTCCAACCCAACTTCTCTTAATATCAAGACTATTTTGTTTGGTCCATGAAAGCTAAGGCAGTTAGAAATTCTATTACCTTCTGGGGGTGAAAATCAATTTGTTCGCTTCTATCTCTCCGGATACCTTGACCTTCCTACTTCTCTAGATACTATGTCCCTGCCTCATAACATTTAATCTCGTCGCATTTACAGTTGTTAGATAACAAGGATGGAAGCTCAGCCCATCTCCTAAACCAATAGTAGGGTTCATATTCTCTACTCTTCATCCCATACCCCCAAGGAGAACTAATAGCCTTCACCCCAGAGCTATAGCTTCTACCCTCTCACCAGATAGAAAATATTTGTATTGTTCAACCAACGCGGACAGTTCCTTCTACCAAGGGTGCTTAACTGAACAATCCCCCTCCTTATTATAGTTTTCTAGTTCAATAGGGGTCTTGGGGGTCTTAGGATAGGGGTCCTTATATCTTATTAGGAAGGCAAATATACTATTAGTAGGGCATGCTCCCTTATATATTAATATGTTACATGCCTTGTCCTTGTGTTCCCATAGCCAAGTCAGTAAGAAAAGAATAGATATTACCCTCCCTTCCAAGTCAGTAAATGAATAATGCTTTCCTAATTTTCCTAGTTGTATCACCTATCTTGCTTAGCTATATTCCCTATATGTAAATAAAGCTCTCAGAGGGATTACTACAGCATAAAAATCTCCACACTAGCTCTATGGGGTAATAGCAAGAAGGTTATATTGATTCTAAGGGCTGGAATAGAGGAAAGAATCGAGAGTCGCAAGACCAAGGAAAAGAGACGAAAAGGGACAAACCTAAATGGTTGGAATGAGGAGGGTCGAGGGATTTATTGCTCATCTTCCTTAATTTAGAAATGTGGATACATGGATGGATACATCTTAGGATTTCAGAAATGTCATGAATAGTGGTGGAGCAGAGTATAAGTCAGTTTCAAGAAAGCAGGTAGTCAGGGGAGTTATAATTGTAACTGTCATGCTTGAGGAAGGAAATTCTTATGGCACGCCCGAAGGACCAAGTCACTATTGTCCTCTATGGAGGATATGACCAAACGCCATAATCATAATCATAATCAGAAAATGATGAGATTGAATATCAAGAAGCTGAAGGTCCCGAAGATGATGATCTGAAAGAGCCCGAAGATCCACCATAGCCAAAAGAGCCAGAGTCAGCAGAGCCCGAAGAGCCAAATCCAGAGCTTGATGATTCCCTTGAGCTTTACCTTCTCTCAATGGCCCTCTACCACCTATCCAACCAGTAACCACCCGATGGGAAGGTAAGACCAACTCCTTCAAGGAAAGGAATTGATGGGAATGAAATATCTATTGGGAACAAGAGGGAGGATAATAGGCTAACCCGATAAGGAAGATAGGACCAACCAAGGAGAATGAATGACTGGAATCATATCCTGACCCTTCATAGGCCACCTTTTCACTCTCAAATTGACCATTATTAAGGACAAGAGTCCGTTTATGACACCATTCCCCATAGATCGTATTGTTCACCGATCAATTGCAACAATGCTTGATGAGATCTTCGACCCTGTCTTCTTGCTTATTCACCATGTCAACACCATCATCCCGGAGTGGGTGAGCTCAACAGACCTGATGGGCCCTAAATGAAAGAAAGGTGAGTAATTAATGAGTGCTCTCCCAATCATCATTAATATGCTCTCCCAATCAGTAAAGTTGTATACTTGATCGATCGGTTCATTAACCTATATCTCCCAAGTTAAACCTCAATTAATCATTTGGTATGGTACACAGTCATAAATGAAATATTTTGATTCGGTTAAATTCCCGTTATATAGGATGTTATTGAAAGAAAGTAAGTATTGGATGAGACTCTATTAAATCATGAAATTAGGAAGGAAAACTCTCTCTCATTCAAGTGGGCATACTCTTCATCATTTGATCAAGCAAGCTTTAAATCATGAAATCAAAGAGGCTATCAGAGTCGGCTAACTCATGAAATCAAGGAGGCATACTCTCAATCAATCAATCAATCAAACATTCAAGCAGGCATACTCTCCTTCTTACACATTCAAAATAACACACAAATCAGACTAACATACTTAGAAACTAATACCCATCTACCCATCCATCCCATCTATCATGCATCATACTGCTACTCATACTCATACTACTTGCTCCCTATACATCATCTACATATATATTCAATAGATATAGGAACAACAATGTACCTCGGTGAACTTCATTGGATCAAGGATAAGTCTTTGAGGGCAAGGAAAGGAGCTCATCCAAATACATTCAAAGTGTTAATTAGTTTTCTAGCGGAAGCATAAAAAACATTAGCTAAAATGCCAAATTAGATGCGCTAGGGTGAAGCATGAGCTAAAGGATGGTCATTCGAGGGTGAATGTTGAATAAGTTGTGTTAGCGTGAAAGTGGAAGATATTAGGTAAACTGCCAAATTAGATGTGTTAGCATAAAGTAAAAAAAAGCCATAAAATATGCATTAACACCATATCATAAGTAATATGCAGAAGCACCCAAAGAACTGTAAGGCTGAAATCCACCCTCCCATGAAAGAAAAAAGAGAGGATAAAGAGTGACTCAACCAAATAATGAGGGAGAGGAAGAATGGTGAAGACCAATGGGAGAGGGAAAATAGGGGATTTAGTAGATTGTATCTTGTATGGTAAATAAATCATTTGCACAAAGTCGTGAATCATATAATAAGTATATGGCAGACTCCCGCTATTTCTTTATACCAGTGATGGCCCAAACTTATACGTGCATACACACCCTCCACCGCAGGCATACCTCACCTATCACCAGAAGACCTATCCAATCAATGGAGCTATTAAGACATACCATTATCTCAACCAGGACTGAGGCATAGATATCTAGGACTTAGGACCAGGGCATCCATAAAACCACTGACCGGTTAATGCATGGGGGCGTACCTCTCGGATAGGTGAATGGGCCCTACCTAAAACACCATTGACTTTTGATGATTGGAGCATACTTACTTCAGGATGGGACAACAAGGAGTGACTTAGCTTATAATGGAAGGATCATGGCCTGTTCAATTGATAGAGTCATGGCCAACAAGGTGGAGTAGCAGCTAAGAACGAACCTGCTTGCCATAGTATGCAGTGCAAGCTCAGGTGGTGAAGTCACTCCTGCCAATAGCTTGGCTTATGGATGGTCTCATGTCCAAATATTGAGAGAAATCTATTTATATGGCGAAAGTTCACATTGTTCCACTGCCCAATGCCCATAGCATAGGCTGGGGAGTAGGGCGAAGGCAATTGAGAAAGAAATATTGTGTGTACTACAAACTAATCTTTCTCTACCAACCGTCAGAGAAAGTAGAGCGATGGAAAATGGATAGGAGGACAGATTGGTATGGAATAGATAGAAATATAGATATAGATACATATAGACGAAGATTGATGTCGATGCTCTAGACTATGCACCCTGCCTACTATTAATTAAAGGGGCAGATTATGCCATCCATCTTAGCTGGCATTGCATTCACGTCGGCAGCTTAGTTGCTTCGCAAGAGATCAAGGATCAACTTAGCCATGATCAATGTTGGATCTAACCAATGCTCAAATGGGAGATCAATTCAATTATCCTAAGGGAATGGGGTAAACTTTCTCCCTTGTCTTGGGTAAGTGGGGCTCTCTCCCAATGCTTAACTATTTAGAGAAAGTTCCCAAATTCTTATATAAGGGAGGTAGGACTGTACATAAGATGTGGGGTCATGCATCTTTTGAGTTCGGGTGTGCACTCCATAGAGATGTGGGTTATTTAGCCCATGCAAAAGGATGTATCAACCTACCTTTGAACTTATCTATATTACCTAAAAATCTTGTCTGGGAAATACCCTACTATTATTTGAGCGTAGATAGATTCTTTCTCTTAAAGTGTGGAGTGAGACATGGACCTAGGGAATATAGGTATGAATTGGTGGGGCTTCACAACTCTTTTGGATAGAATGAAACCTCTCCTCCCCTAATTATTATATAAAGGGATGGATGTTTTAGGATAAGTGCTTGAACGACCTCAACAAGTTATTCTATCTATTTCTATGGGTAGAAATATTACATATGTAATAATTGGCTATGGGCATTTCAAGCCATTGAAAGTGACTGCATTACCACCAGCCCTATTACCAATCGAAACTATTCATCGCAGTTGTTTACTATTTGGTAGTTCTATCTATAGAGATTACATAATAATAATATGAGGGTTCCCATAGAATGACTTGTAGATGAGACAATTCAGCAACTGAGATGTCAAGGCCCTACGAATTGTAATGGTACAGTACCGTGCATGTATGAAATGGAATGATTCCACGCTTTCTATTTCATTTTCGGGGGTGAGGTTACGACTCGGTGAATGAAGAAGCAAAGGCTCCCATAGAATGATCCCGCGAATGATAAGAAACGGTTAGTGACCCAGATGATAAAGTTGATGATTGAGTTGATTCGAGTTCAATATGCACATGCACTGGAGGACTGGGTAGGTGTATGAAGTTGGTTCCATTTCCGACAACATTTATGTCTCTATTTCCAATAGCACCCTGGTATTTGTCTCATCAACAAATATTCGAATCATGTCCACTGTTATTTTCATGTATGTAATAATCGGACACGCTGATAAATCCCCTTTCATGATAGTATGGCGGTTATTGTTGTTGCTCATACACATATACTCTATCCTATGAACCCTCTTTCTTAGCTATATAAAATCCCTCTTTTCAAGAAAGGGAAATACTTTGGATTTGTTTCCATGTAGATTATGTTGAATAGATGATGTTGAGCGAAAGGCAATAACCAGTACCCGTTGAAGAAAATTCAGCTGAATTAGTAACAAAAGCAGAGGCATTAGGAGCTTCACCCATTGATTTAGTAGACCTAGCATTCTGACCAGATTGACACCCCATAAGGATAGATTTTGCAAATTGAGCTTATTAACTTAAGGTCCTAGTTTCATATCCAATTGAAGTTGATCCACCACCACCTGTTAACCTATAAGCAGTTTCTATTTTTGATCCACTCTTGTTGTCCTACGCCACCTTATGCATGCTTCACCTGAATCATCCCTCCTAGTTCACGATCGATATCGAGATTCATTTGTAGAAGAGTGAGACCCCGTTAAAAAGGACACAAAGGTAGTAGCGCCAAGAAAAGGGGTATAGAAGGTAGTAACAAAAGCGTAGGAGGAAAAATACGGAAGGGGCAGCTAATCGAGTTGAGTCAGTATCCATCCCAACATATTTCCTAACATCGATTCCTTTTAGAGAGAAAACTTGTCCCCCAGTGCTAGTAGCAGGTGATCTAGTATAAGAAAATCCAGTTATAGATCAAGATGTAAATATAGATACAAAGCGACAGACCCATTAAGTCTGATAGCCAACACCTCCCCTGAGATCCTTTCTAATGCCAATACTTCTTTGTGTGGTTCCATACCAACCTGCCATCACTAGCAAAAGCAGAACCAGCTAAGGCTACATTAGCTGAGAGAACCAAGTCAGTTGATCGAGTAAAAGTAGCATAAGCGCGAATAGGAGTAGTAGCAATAGGAAATAACTGTAATGAATACAATGCCCTCGCCTACTAAGGTAGTAGATCCCACCAATTGGGGGCAAGATAATTCCAATGACCCAGGAAGTAAATGAAGTTGACCCATACCCACTAGTAATGCAGGCGTTTATTTACTGAGTTTCTCTCGCAACTTAAGAATCGATAGCCCTCGAATCTGCAGCGGGTTATGCATTTCATTTGCCATCCCTACCTACTGACCACAATCATGACTTGCTATCCCATACCTATATATATGTTTGTAGATCATCAAATGCAGTGGTTCGCCCTAGAT
>APFE031741217.1:43185-86799 GCA_000404065.3 Pinus taeda | reverse complement strand
ACCCTTCTCTAAATGCATGAGAAGGGTTTAAATACTGCTAACTAATTAACTTAATTACATAAATTTAGGATACGGTTTTAAATGACTGCCCTTCTGATAAAGCAAAACTATTTCTAAAAATTGAATCTAATTCTAAACTATTTCTGTATTTGCTCCTTAGTGCTGTAAGTATGCAATATTCAACTGGGAATAGTCGGCTGGTCGCCTTCCGCTTTCGTTTGAGTTATGAAAATAGAAATAACAAGCGCTGGCACCACTTTCTGGTAAACTAGAAGATATTTTGGAAAATCTTCCTCTGGCTGGGTGTATTCACTGCGTGTATACTTGGTAATGACCCAAATTTCTCTCAAACTGATTCTGCTTTTGCTATTTCGGTTTCCGGCCTTGCGAATGACTGAAAAAGTTAGGGATTTTACTCTCTGAATAATTTCCTATATCGAAAACTGCCTCCGTTCTTTATTCCGGGCTTTTCTGGTGCGTAAGCTTCAGGGTTTTTTGTAAACATGTTGCTTTTGTGCACCTTTGACTCTGAGCTTTAGATGGCCTATTGACATCAGCATCTGTTGAGTGATACTTTGGAATCTGTGGTCCTATCACATGCGGCATCCGTTTCTGAAGGGATCTCTTCTCTGTTCTCCGAGCATTGACGCTTTCCCCTTTTCCTTAGATATTTCTTGCACATTGCTTCATGTTATTTCCTGTCTTACAGTTTACGCAAAGGAAAAGAGTAATGATAATAAAGATTGACATGAAAGCTTTAAGTTCTTATGAATGCATAATCATGACACTCATAGCGAACTGACTCTTCGAAAAGCACAAAACTATCCTTCCTGAATACTTTGGCGTACAATTATTAATTTCTTTTAAGGCACGCGCCCAATTTTGGTTAACGGACAACTTCCCTTGAATATTGCGCCGAAGAAAATTCGCGATGGGTGATTTCTGCGACTTACATCGCAGCATCGCAGATCGCAGCATTGCAGATCGCAGATCGCATTTAGTCATTCAATTATTGTGTGTTGCTTACACGATGTTGCGATATGCGACGTCGCATATCGGCCGTCGGAGATTTCTTAAGTTTTTTCATTTAAGAGCGTTTCATAATGAATGCGATGCGAAGAATTTCGCGTCGCTTCTTCGCAGTTTATTATGCTCATAAGAAAACGTTTCATTCTTTTCTCGCGATGCGATAAAGTTTTAAGGAGTTGAATACAAAAATTTTCGTAAAACGTTTGTTTGGATTTTCTATTAAGGGTCCCCATTTGCTTGGTGTTATTGCTAATATCAAACAAAGAGGGGGGTTGTTGGTGGCCACAACACTAAGCTGCACGTTGGAGTGTTATAATGTAAATAGTGAAGAAGACGATGAGGACCCATGAAAATTTAACATTCCAGAAACTGAAGGATATCGCGAGGTTTAAGGACCATTGATTGAAGACCCTAACATTACCATGCTAGTAAAGACAAAGTAGGTGAACTTTGGTATGGAATCTGAACCTAAGTATACAATGCTCAGCGACTACTGGGATGACGCGAT
Source organism: Pinus taeda (assembly GCA_000404065.3). Lineage (NCBI taxonomy): Eukaryota > Viridiplantae > Streptophyta > Pinopsida > Pinales > Pinaceae > Pinus > Pinus taeda. The sequence continues at coordinate 85,262 of APFE031741217.1, read as the reverse complement.
GGTGGATAAGGTCATTGAGTTACTCTGCGAGTACCAGGACCTATTCCTGACCAAGATCACAGACTTAAAAGGAATAATTAGAGGTTTAGGGATGATGTAGATCACATTAAAGACTGACGTGAAGCTAGTTAAGCTGAGGCCCTACTGCTTGAATCCAAAGTACAAGGATAAGGTCTACATAGAACTAGATAAGATGCTAGCGGCTGGAATCATTGAGCTAGTGGAAGAATCCGATTGGGTAAGCCCTATGGTAGTGCAGGAAAAGAAGCAGAAGGGCGAGATAAGAATATGCATTGACCTCATAAAATTGAATGACACATGTGTGCATGATCCATTCCTAGCTCCGTTTACATATGAAGTATTGGAAAATGTCGATGGCAGGAAGCATATTCTTTCACTGACGAATTCTCAAGGTACCACCAGATCAAAATCGCACCGGAAGATAGGAGTAAGACAACCTTCGCAACTAAATGGGGCTACTTTGAATACATTGTTATGACATTTTGATTGAAGAATGCGCCGGCCATCTTTTCACGCATAGTTGTTTCAACATTCAAGGAATATATCCACAAGTTCCTAGAGGTTTGTCTAGATGATTGCACTGTATTTGGCTTAGTTAAGCACCATGTAGTGAGCTTACACTTGATGTTGGATACATGCCGATGACACCAAATCGCGTTGAACCTCAAGAAGTGTACGTTCCTCATTTCCTTTGGGAACCTGTTGGGACATGTGGTTTGCAAATAGGGGCTGATGGTAGACCCCATGAAAATTGTGGTGATCCTGAATTTGGAAGCACCACAAAGTATCAAATAGTTGCGTGCTAGCCTAGGACATACGGGGTACTATAGGAAGTTCATCAAAATCTATGCCTAGATCACCCCACCAATGGAGAAGTTGTTGAAAAAGATGTCATGTTTTGATGGAACGATGACTGTAAGAAAATCCTGGATGTATTAAAAGAAAAAATGGCCTCTGCGCTGATCCTAGTCTTCCTGAAATGGGATGAGGAGTTTTCACGTCCATGTTTACGTGTCGTGCATAGCGCTGGGACTAACACAGGATGGTGGAGAAGGCTTGGATCACCCTATTGCATTCACGAGTCGCAGGTTGTCTAAAGTAGAAAAGAAATATTCAACAACTGAATGTGAGGGATTAGCTATGGTGTACGCGCTCCAAAAATATCGGCACTATTTGCTAGGGGACACTTCAAGATGTATACAGATCATTTCGCGCTAAAATACTTGGTCAATAAGCCTGTGTTGGGGGGGCACATATCCGGGTGGCTTCTATTATTCTAAGAATATGATTTTGAGGTCGTTGTGAGGCCTGGGCACTTGAATGCAGGACCAGATCACGTGTCGCACATTGAGACAGGAGAGGAACCTACTAGCCTGCAGGAAGGACTACCTAATGCACAGCTCTTTATTGTGTGCGTAATTAATGGACACTCTAAAGACATAATCCACTTTCTCACAACTAAAATTGCACTGAAAGAATACTACGTCCAACAAAAGAATGAACTGGTGGTGCGCACGACAGATTTTTCTGTCATCGCAGGGCACCTATATAAGATGGGAAATGATGAGATACTGCGAAGGTATGTACCTAAATTTGAACAAAGTCATATCATTGTGGATGCATGTGGGGGCGCTGCAGGAGAGCATTATGCAGGGCGAGCAACTACACAAAATATTCTCCGTGCAAGGCTATTGTGGCCAACCCTTCATCAGGATTCAAAAGCACACTGCAAGGCCTGTGATGTATGTCAAAGAACCGGTAAACCATCGTGGAGGGATGAGATGCCTTTGAATCCACAAATGATGTTGTAGCCCTTTGAAAAGTGGGTGATCGACTTTGTAGGACCCATCAAACCTCAAGGAAAGACGGGCGCACGATACATTATCACTGCGACAGAGTACCTGACTCGCTGGGAAGAAGTGAAACCGGTAAAAGATTGCACGATTACCATGGCTACGAAGTTTCTGTTTGACCATGTATTGACACAATTTGGTTGTCTGAAAATCTTGATGAGTGATCATGGTACACATTTCCTGAATGAAACAATCAGTGCGCTAACAGAAGAGTTTCAGGTGTATCATCAGAAAAGCACACTGTATCACCCACAAGCCAATGGGACAGTGAAAGCATTAAACAAAATACTGGAGACTACACTGACTAAAGTATACAATGCCCAGTGAAGTGATTGGGACCTACGAGTACCTGCAGTATTGTGGGCTTATAGGACAACCTACAAGAAACTGACAGGACAGACACCTTTCCAGTTGGTCTATGGAGTGGAAGTCGTAATGCCAATGGAGTATATTGTGCCTAGTCTATGCATAGCAGTGCTCACCCATATGATGGACCATGGAGCCCTGGAAGAGAGGCTCACGTAGTTGGAGGAAATTGAAGAGGAATGGTTTTTGGTTGGATTCCATCAGTAGGTGCAAAAGCAGCGTGAAAAGGCCTGGCATGATCGACATATTAAGCTATGCACCTTCAAGGTAAACGATCTGGTGTTACTATATGACAATAAGTTCGATAAATTCTCGGGAAAATTTAGAATGCATTGGTTGGGACCATATGTTTTTAAGGAGGTCACAGACCGAGGCGTGGTGTAGCTGGTAAAGCTAAATGGAGAACCTTTCCTACGAAAAGTGAATGGCAGTCGATTAAAGTCATACACAGGTGACTTGACTATTTGACTAGCCAACAAAAGCACAGTCTTCATGCTCCAGGCAGCTGAAAGAAGGCGCAAGGCTGTAAGCAGATGCAGGGGATGCAGGAATAGCTGTAGGGGAGCAGTTCTGACACCGTAGTCTCGGAAAAATGAGTACCGAAGATTCAGCAGGTAGATGCTTAGTGTGTTGCCAACCTTGTGGCCGTTCAAGCAGAGTTGGAAGGTCTCCACGCAAAGATCTCCGCACTGACAGAGTGACTCAAAAACGAGTCACAATGTTTGTGTTGGGGGCTTGTTGGGCATGGGATCCCCCCAAGGCATGTTTTGGGACTTAAAGCCCAAGTTTTGACTAAGTCTATTGAAAAGACTCTGCGAATTGTGGGTGCAGAGCATGAAGATGGTCAATGAGTCAGAGGGTTCTCCGCCCTCATTTTTGTAATGTAATGTCGGTTTGAGAGATCTACCCATGGTCCGGGGACCATGGGATTGTATAAATAGAGTGAGGCTCTAAGTGTAAAAGGACATCTGTATAAGAAATCGATGAAGTATTGATTCGAAGTGTAGAGTTGTGTCTTTGGGTCGTAGAGTAGGAATATGCTCTGCAACTGAGTGCGCAAAGGCCTAGTAGTCTGCAACTGAGTGCGCGGACCCCTGCAGCTGAGTGTGCAGGGTAGATCAAGTCTGTAACCGTTGGAAGCATTAATAAAGAGAAGTTTTACCATATTTTTGTGTATCTTTTCCTGTATTATTGGGTATGAATTGCAAGTTTAATGTTTGTTTACTGCGTAAGGTTATATAAATGTGCTGAGTAGGTAAATATAATATAAGGTATCTGTTTACGCCAAGATAAATAACTGTTATAAGAAGATAAGTAAGATCCGCAGTGTGACTTAGGGAAATAGCAAAGATCACTGCGATAGCAACGTGAAAGCCCCACAGCCCCAGGTTAGGGCTACACAAAGGTGAATATAATATGGCGCGAAGGCCTCGCAGGCTACGGAAGGGCGTGAAGTAACCTATATGAAGGTATTCAGAGTTGGACTAAATCAACCCCTCAGACATCTCAAGGGTTCGGAAACTTGGTTCCAGGATCCCCCCATACTGCTTTGGGTGAGACCTCAGTGCGCACTCCACAGACTATTGCCAAAAGGGCCAGTAGTACACGGATTTGTTTGGCTAATTAACTCTGAACCTGGGTTAGGCCCCAATAAGCCAACACCAACTGTCTTAGTTTCTGTTTTCCTTTTATATTACCTTTTGGAGTTTTTCAACCATTTCCTAAGTTGTTCTATTATTTTTCGTAATTTCTTATTTTCTCATTTTAACAAATTTATTCTATGATTTTTTTCCCTTCCATTCTTCCTGTAGATTTTATAGTGGATGAAGAGGGAACAATAGTGACATTTTCATTAACAGGAAAAGTCACAAATTCTTCAAAATCCTTATCAACTAAGATTGTGGAAATTGAGTCATCTTTAGACTTCTGTTTTTCAGGGGACAAAAAGATGGTCCCTTCCATGGAGGAGTCTAGTTCTTTCATAGTTTCAACAGACTCCCCTGACTATTCTTAGCAATGCATGCTTTCAAGATTTTCTGAAGATGGTATTATTTATGTATCATTGGAATTGGAAGTGAAGGCCGAGAAATTAGGATTAGATGTTTTCTCAGGTGGGTTCTCAAAATGACCCACATCTCCTTCAATAGTGAAAAGGGTTCCCATATTCTCCAAAACTTGGGTTATCTCTTCTTCACAGATTTGAGGCGAATTACCCTACTATTATGCTAGGGATTCTTGAGTCGATTCTCTCTCTAATGCATGTTCAATGGAACTTATGGGCTGGCTTTCGTTGGCCAATCTATCAGGACTTCTTTACTTAGTGGGAAAAGATACTAAGATATAAGTTAATCTCTTCTTGGCTCTAGTTAGGTTTTGTAATGTTGGGGTCTGATCTGCTCTTGACTGGCATTTTCTTCCTCTGGCTGAGTACTTTCTACTTTAGGCCGAGTATTTTCTATTTCGGGTTGAATGTTTTCTACTCCATGTATTTCTTCTACATATGGCAGTTCATTAGGTCCCATGAAGTTATCATAGGTTAACTGTGACTATCTCAATTCTTTAATGACTAACAATTTAATCAAACAGTGACGACTAACTACAGAATTGGGGTCCTTAATTATACGAAGTCTACCATCAACATCATGTAAGAGAAATTTAAAAAGAAAGGTAGATTTATGACTACCTTCTGTTTTAATGCTGTCATCAATTTGAGGTGTCAAGGTCTTACCACATCATGGAGACCATCACAGGTAATATACCTCTAGACTACTTTTGCTAGCTCCTGCCATGGTTCTCTTAATGAAGCAGGTTGAAAATCTTTGGCTTTACGGGCCAATTCTTCACTAGGGTCTATAAATAATTCCATAACGCTTTGAAGTCCAGTGTGCTTATCTATCCATTTTTCTCCCTCTGTGGGAAGACCTATGACCTCCTCCATAATTGTCTCATTGATTGTTATTTGCTTTCCCCTGACCACTGTGACTTCATTTCTCTAATTCTACAAAAAATCCAAAGAAACAACATTGTCGAATCCATGTAGTCGAGTAAAGTATTCAACCCAGCCCACCTGCTCTAGGATACTTTAGGCTTTCTTAGTAATCCATAGGAGAGTAGGTTCATTTAGGATAGACTTATCACCCATACTTGCTAATTCATAAAACTGTTGCAGTGATTGTATACAGAGTTGTTCAAACTAAAAATCCCTTAGTAGAAATAGAAACACATCAAAGTAGTATCATTCAGTATACTTATGTGCAGGGGATTATCATAATATTTGCAATTTTTTGTTGATTGTGCCCAGTCATATCACACTTTTTCCCAGACATATCATGCATGTGATATTTCCTACCTCATCCAATAGGAGAAACATTTACCACAACCTTTGAGCTTATGGGAAGTTAAATTCATAAGGAGGCATCTATTAGCGTGAAGGGAAATGGTTAAATCATACGCAACCAAATGGGAAAATGATAAAGTGAAGTAAATGCGCAGATTTCTAATATGCAAAGATCGTCATGAAATTAAAATAATAGTAATGAAAGATATCTTTATCATGGGTAAAAATATTTTTTGTAAAAAGATTACCCTTGGGAACGAAAAAAAATAAATATGGAAAAATACCTTCATAACTAATAATTTTTATCACGGAGGTTCGAAAGACTTATGATTTGTTCATGTAATAGTAGATGTACCACCTTTAGGTGTTTTAGGAATAAAATATACATACTAGTAGTGGTGATGTCTTTTCATAGGAAAAGAAATCTAATGACATAGTAATGATATGACAATTCAAGTTATACTTCAATACCACAGGCAGAGCCACTGCTGCCAGTAGGAATCCATAGCCTAAATAGGGTTTCCTTTTAACCCATTGATTAGCTAGTCTCCTTATGAAAAATGTAACATGTTATTATTTAAATTATTTTCCCAAAAAGGCCATTGTTCTAACATGGTGACGAGGTAACAACACTGCCACTCACTAGATCATAAATAAGTGAATAAGTCGGCTCTTGATGAGACCTCTTGTCATTTTGACAATGGTGTCAAAGGACATTACCCTGGTTTGGTGGTCATAATGGGAATTTCACTTGTGTTAGTGTCTTAAGATGTGGTGGGCTAGATCGTGATGAGACCCACCATCCTTATGAGAAAATCTAGCTTTAAGTAGTATTTTTTTTAGAATTGTTCTTTTTATTATTAAGGGTGGCTCATCAACTCCATAAGAGTTAGGGATCGTGTAAGGAGTATTAAAAAATTCCAAATAAATCATGTTCCTCGTCCTTCATTATGTTTAAATAAAATCACCATTTCAATTAATAAGAAAAGATAAAACTACAATGGTGGTAACAAATTATGAACATTATATGATAATTTCAGAAAAAATCTAGATATAAAGCAAATATTCAAATTGATAGGATATGGTAGATGAGAAAAATATGTTCTTCATAGGGTAATGAATAAGATATACTTGAAACCATGATAAAATAAAGATCAATGCTTTTTCACATCGAAACTTTCATTTAAGAGTAACAACTATATTCAAAGGAAAAATAACCAAGCGCAAAGGCAACAACAATTATTTCGAAGGGAACAATGTCTGAGATAAGGGGAACAACAGTTGGAATTTAAGGAACTGCAATCATAATAGGCCAATATTCATGCCCAAATAAAAGTAATCATGACAATCGGGAACGACATACAATTTTTTATTATAGGAAAAACAACCTTAATAAAGGGAACAAAAACTGTAATAAGGGGACAAAAGTTGTAATAAAGGGAACAACAGTTGTTTAAAAAAATGTCACTAGCTCAAAGGGAGATGAAGAAGTTTTTATTTAAAGGAAAGAACAATAGTTGTGTTGTAAAGAAACAACAAATGTGCTATAAATAAACAACAATTGTGTTGTAGAGGAACAACAGTTATGTTGTAACGGTACAACAATTGTGCTATAAAGGAACAATAGTTGTGTTGTAATGGAACAATAGTTGTGTTGTAATGGAACAACATCTGTGTTGTAACAAAACAACAACTGTGTCGTAATTTTCAACAAGTTTTTTTTTTAGATCAATTATCCCTCCCTTTTTCCTTAGTCGAAGGGGAAGAAAAGAGAAAGAAAGAAAAAAGAATAAGAAAAAAAACTTAACCAAATTCTACATTATGTACAATGTGGTAAACAAAATCATATTTTATAGAGATGAAGCTACTGGGTTACCAGCCTAGTTAGCTATAATTTCAAAAGTAGGATCACTACTTATCTTGTGGTAGAAAGACTCCTTTGTGAGCTGTTGGTGGTAGAGGTGTAGTTGGTGTCCATCTACTAGAAAAGAGGTACCAAACCTGTCGATGGTGGTTAAATTTATGGTACCATTATCATGAAATTCTTTGATTTCATAAGGTCCGAGCCATCTCAATTGCAATGCTCCTGGAAAATCCTGGAATCTGGAGTCATATAATAATGCTCAATCATCTTCTTTAAATGATTTCTTTTTAATAAGCAGATCATGCCATTTATCTCTTTGCTGCTGAATAATGGTTTGTGTTCAAGCCCAAATAAACATGCTTCATCTAATTCATTGAGCTTTTGTAGGCGTTGTGTTTGTGCTTTTGTAAAATCTGGTCCAATCTCCTGTTTAGTTTTAAGAGTCTTTATTTCAAATTCAATTGGAAAAATTGGCTCTTTGCCAAAGACAAGATGATATGGTGAGTGACCATTAATGTTGCACCATGTCATCTAATAGGCCCAGAAAGCTTCCAGAAGCTTGTTTTCCCAATTTCAAGGATTCACGGATACCGGTTTAGTCAAAATTGCTTCTAGGACTTTGTTGGTACTTTCAACTTGTCCGTTTTCCTGGGGATGGTATGGAGAAGTAATCCTATGCTTAATATGATAACTTTGTAGAGTGGCTGAAATTTTATGACCTATAATTGTGGTCCTTCATCTGTTATTACTTCTCTTGGTAATCCGTATCACACAAAAAGTTAGGAAAGAAATTTGATCACTTCTTCCTCTCTAGCTATTGGGAAAGCTACCAATTATACCAATTTAGTTACATAATCAGTGCAAACAAGTATATAAACATTTTGGTTTGATGGTGGATTAAAGGGACCAACAAAATCTAGTGTCCATCTTTCAAAAGGTTCCACCACCAATTGTGGTTGTAAGGGCATCTCATCAGCTTGGCCAAGACAACCCATCCTTTGACATCTATCGTAGGCTTGAACATATCTCTTTGCATCCTTAAATATCGTGGGCCATTAATAACCCATTTGAAGAACTTTATGTCTGGTTCTATGGTTTGCAAAGTGTCTGCCACAGGGTTCATCATGGCAGGGTTTCAAGATATCATAAATTTCATATTCTCTTATGCATCTATGAATTTGTAAGTCGGAGCTAGTATGAAAAAGATAACCACCAATCCAATAGAAGCGTGCACTGCGCTAAATAATCAGTGTGCTTTCTGATGGTGACAATTGTGCTAGAAATTTTCCTACTGCTAAGTAATTTTCCACATCAACGTACCAAGGTTTTTTTATTGTCACAACGAATAGATGCTCGTCTGCCAACTGGTCATCTACTGATAAAGAATCATTTATGTTAGGTACTCAAACAATAAATATGCAACAAGGTTCTCTTTTCCTGGTTGATTTTTTATTTTGTTGGTGACATCAAATTCTTGTAATAACAATAACCATCGAGTCACCTGACCATTAGTAATTGGTTTATTAGCTAAATATCTAATAGAATAGTGATCAGTGTATAGAAAATCTTGATATCCTATTATATACTGTCGGAATTTATTAATAGCATATATAACAACTAGAAATTCTTTCTTTGTCACTGTATAGTTGAATTTGGTAGGAGTAAGATTTTTGCTAATGTAATAAATAACATAAGGTTTTTTGTCTTCTTCTTGTCCAAGAATGGCACCTATGGATGTATCTGATGCATCCGAGGAGATGTGGAAGGTAAATCCAAGTTTGGTCCTCTTAACAATGGCGTTGTTAACACTAGTTTCTTGTGATTTGCAAAGGCAATATCACATTTATCAATCCATTCAAATTCAATATTTCCTGTTAAAGTATACAAAGGTGCAACTTCTTTTGAAAAATGTTATATAAATCTGCGGTAATATCCTGCATAACCAAGGAAACTACGTACCACGGTTTGTGTGCGGGGCGTATGTAATTTAAGGATTACCTCAATTTTTGCCAAATCCACTTGAATTCCTACAGAAAAAATGTAATGTCATAAAAATACGCCTTCATTCATCATCATATGACATTTTTCGTGGCTTAAAAATAATCTAGTATCAACACATCATTTAAGCACTTTTTCCAAATTTGTTAAATATTGGTCAAATTCATCACCATATGTAGTGAAGTCATCCATATACAATTCAATTCCTTCATTAATCAGATCATAAAAAATAATCAAAATTTCTCTTTGGAACGTAGTTGGAGCATTACATAATCCAAAAGGTAAAACTTTGTATGTGAATGTACCCTGGGGGCAGGTAAATGTAGTTTTATCTTGATCTTACGGAGAAATCTGAATTTGATTATATCCACTAAACCCATCTAGGAAGGAGAAAGAATTATTCCCAGCTAAAGTATCAAGGACTTGATCTATGAAGGGAAGGGGAAAATGGTCCTTCTAGGTAGCCTTGTTGAGCTCTCTATAGTCTACAAAAATTCTCCATTTCCCATTTTTCTTAGGGATGATTACTAATGGGGATACCCACTGGCTGTCTGAGATGGGGTATATAAAGTTTGCATCCAACAATTTTTGTAATTATTGTTTCACAATATCCCTAAGGTGTGGATTTAATGTCTTTTGAAGATGTTAAATAGCAAGGGAATCTTTCTCAAGATAAATGTGATGGGTGCAAAACTGTGGATCGATGTCTTTCATATCTCAATATTCCTAGGCAAGAGCTTGTTTATATTTACGGAGAGTTTGGATTAATTGTTGTTATTGTTGATTTTGTAGATTGGAATTAATATTGAGGATTTCCTAGTTCAATATCGATTGGCATACTATTATGGATAGTAATTGTGGGAATTTGATTATGGTTTAAATTCTCTAAGGGGTCTCGTTGTGCTTCATTATCGAGTATAGCTTTTAGCATTTGGCATGTTGGATTTTTTATAACAATTTGTTCATTAATAGAGCTACTAATTACATCATCTTCTATTTTATTTTTAAGTCCAAGGGCCTCATCTAACGTAAGAGGAGAGCGCATATTTTCTTGTAGATCTCTTTGTGGGCGTAATTGGAGACTTGTAATAGGCAGACTTGGTTTAGCAGGTGGACATAAAATAAGATTTTTAACAGGGTTTCCTTTGGTAATCATCATGCCGCCTATTCAACATCCTATATATGCATCTTATGTTGCTAACCATGGTCTTCCTAATATCAAAGGATGCCCATCCAGTCTACTCCTTGGATTGATAACTAGGAAATCCATGAGATATTCCTAGGAGTCTACAGAGACAATAATATATTCTAAACTACCTTTAGGCTCAACCATTGATATTTTAGCTAATTCTAACAGGGTTGAGGTTGGTTTTAAGGCCGTTATTCCCAAAATATTGTAGGTCTCATAAGTAAGAATATTAATAGATGCTCCTAAGTCTATCAATGTGCTCGGAAAGGTGCGACCTTATATTTGAACAGTTAATAGAAGATTTCCTAGGTCTTAATATTTGACATGTATTGGTTGACCTAAAATAAGATTAGATAATGTTCCTGCAACGTGAACTGTCGGTGGATCTTTTGATTTCCTCCCAATACTTTTCCACATAATTATTTGATCATTTTAGCATAAATTGGAATGTCTCATATGGCCTGGAGGAGTGGTATTTTTATACACAAACTTTTCAATTCCCCTACAAGATCAAAAACGGGATAGATGGTTGGTTTAGCTATTGTAAGTCTTTCAAGGAATGGAGGAGAAGCAATTATGACTTTACCAAAGTTTTGTCATTCAACTGTGTCTCCTATCAGTTATGTTTCTGAAATAATCACAATCGAAGGGTTTGCTACAATTTGTTTTTCTTTATCATTTTCCTTTTCATGATTGGTATTATTTTCTTAAGGAGAAATGACATTTCCAACCTTAACCAAAGCTCATTACATTCTGGGGGATTTATTTCACAGCCTGGATTTTCAATGATTTATACATACTGGATAGGTCTATTATTAGGATTAGGATTTGGTTGAGGTGACAACTGAGGATGCATCAGAGGTTGAGGATTTGGAGGTAACTGAAATGGAGCTTGCTGCATAGGTTGATATTGAGGGATCATCCTTATAGGTAGATTAACCAATCCCACTGGGCGCTGCTAATTTTGAGGCCATATTTTATTTGCATAATAGCCTACCCAATTGTGGCAAAATCCTCAAGGATCCTAGATCAGGTAGGCTTGGCCAAATACTTTACTCGACTACAAGGATTCGACAATGTTGTTGCTTTATAATTTTTGCAGAATTGAGAAATGAAGTCACGATGGTCAAAGGCAAGAAATAATAGTCAATGAGACAATTTTGGCAAAGGTCACATTTGTTGTTATGAAAAATTTACTTCTATACGATTGGATAACGAAGTCATCCCATGAAAAGTTGGGATACTTTGTAATGGGATGGATTTCATCAAAGAATTTTCCACTCAGTCAACTATAGGATATTCCAGTGTCAAGGTCTGGGCTTTTTCTAGTGGGTTTTATCTGATCAAAAATCTGCCAATAATTTTCAGGGATTTCATGATCAGGGGGTATTATTTGAGAATGATGATTATGATTACTATTTGATTCTCGAGGGGTATTTGTTGCGTTACTTAAATATGGGATTTAGATGTTTTTCTTTCGGCTAGAATCATAGGGGATCCAGATTCTGATAATCATGGATCTATCTCAACAGCTCGTATTTTTTCTCCACTAGTCTCTCCTTCTCCTTCTTTTAGGTTACAAGAATTTCCCTCTTATGAAGGACTAGAGTGTTAAATATATGTGTTTGGAAAGATTTACTCTGATCATTCAATTTTACAGTGAATCTCAACATGGGCTATAGTTGGTGATTCTGCTGCTTGAGGGATTGTGGTAGAGCCCTTCCCAAATGTTGTTCAGGGTCCTACTGACGCTTGAGATTCATCTTTTCGAATAATTTTATCTATAAAGGTCGATCTCCCAAGTTTCACCTATCCCAGGGTTTTTGTAATCTTTGGTAATGGTTTCTGTTCTACTGCTACTTGATTCCTATTTTTCTTCTTAATCATGCACACTTCCATACCCTTAGCATATCAACTGAAAGTGGGCGTTATGCACAAGATTTTTACTTGTTGCATAAGTAGGTTACTACTTTCCATCTTCAATACCCAGTCCTCTCAGAGACACAATCTATCACTATTTCAAAAACCTCCCCGGCAACAATGCCAAAATGTTGGGCACTAAGATGATTCCTAGAAATCAACTTACTCCTACCTTCATTAATTATGTCAACCTGGGATTCATCTTTTATTTCAAGGTTGCCGACATAGTCTCTCCAAGGATATAATTCTAGATTATAAAGGTGTGTGAGGTTATTACTAGGCAAGAATCATAGGAAATACTATATATTATCAAATCGTTATAGAAGTAAATTGTTCATAATAGAAAATGTGACCCCCACCAAAATTGTCTCATTGACTCTTATTTGCTTGCCTCTGACCATCATGGCTTCATTGCTCAAATTTTGCAAACATTCCAAAGCAACAACATTGTTGAATCATTATAGTTGAGTAAAGTATTCGTCCCAGCCTACAAGCTCTAGGATCATTCAACCTTGCTTAGTAACCCACAACAGAGTAGGTTCATTTCAAATAGGCTTACCTCCCATACTTGTGAATCCATAAAATTGTTGCAGTGACTAAATCATTTTAATCCTACCTTCATTAATTTTGTCAACCTGGGATTCATCTTTTATTTCAAGGCTTTCAGCACAATCTGTGCAAGGATATAATTCTAGATTACAAAGGTGTGTGATACTATTGCTACGAAAGAATCACAGGATACTAAATCTTATCCAATCGTTATAGAAGTAAATTGTTCATAACAGAAAATGTCTTACTTTCTACTGCTAGAGTTTCAAGATTCATAAAACAGATCTATCCTAGCTCACCAATCACTTTATCTGTTTTAGAATGCTCTCAACAAATTACATGCATAAGGAAAATTACTTAATTCATACTAATACTCTGAAATCTCACTTTTCCAAAGTAATTCACGAAATTCACATAATCAAACATTTAAGCTTATGTAACTAATTCACATGATTCAATCAACAATTTCAAGAAATATACAACAAAATTATAAAGCATAAAGTTCAATCGATCATCTGCTATTAAAAGGGAAACAAGTAATAACACAACCAATATCGGTATAGCGAATAACCAAATAGTAATGATAAAAAACAGACAACAGACCCTTTAGGGATTGGGCCCAAGGTCTCCAGAAGCATTCCCTTGAGGAAATTCAATGCAATAAAACTAAAACAAAGTATTCAGTGATTTCATTAATATCAAAATGATTTACAGAATAATCTATAGAACTTCAAAATCAATTTGTTGTTCACAGTTTCACCGTAAAGTAGAAGAAGAAAAGTTCCATATTTTTTTCCTTTCTACTTCAGTCATATATATTACATCAAAATACTAATAATGGAGCTACCCTAAGAATTGAAAGATTCTTATGATTGCTCATCCTAACTATAAGGTCCTCGAATAGTAATTAACATCTTCTTTAGTTATCCTTCATGGTCATGTGTGTGCCTTGATCTGGCTTTTCCATAAATAAGGTATCGGTTTGTTCATGCTTAAATGCTTTGCATTCGTCCAAAGGAACAACAATTGTCAATAAGATCATTCTACATGTTTACTTTAATTAACGTTGTACGGTATCTAAAATACTTAAATTAACGACAATACCATTAACTAATTTTCATTACCCTTTTCTTCCCGAATTATTGCAAACTAAAGATAAAGTTCTTGAAAAACATAATATTAACTAAGAAAATAAAGAGAAGAATCATACCATTTCCATGGCCCAACAAGTATATAGAGAGATTGAAATTTAGGGCGCTGAGAAACTTTATATTACCATTGCCAACTAAAATGAATTACATAACTTGATTTAATTAAATCTTCCAAAAGAATCATTCAAATATATGTATATATATATATTATATATAATACATATACACATACATATAACATACTTACATATACATACCTAAATATAATATGCATTTTCTTAAAAAATGATTATTTTGAATAATAAATAACATATAACATGGAATTACATTTGCTTTTTCAGTAAGTTTATTTTTTAATTTAAAAAAAAAATTATTTAAATTTTAGTGTTTATAATTTTTAGAAATTTAAATGATTTATACTCTATTTAATTTTTTATATTAATATTATATATATTTTTAATCGTGAATTTTATTATTTATCATTAAATAAAATAATATATTAATAATGATATATTATTTTGACCTTTCTATTAAATAAATTGAACATCATGAAAAACAATATATCTGTTAATTATTCTCTCCTCCTCATAATAACAAGATGAAAGTATTGGTGGCTAAATCAATAACAATTTTATCAAGCAAGTTATTCATCAACGACATAATTATTCACGAATATGATGGGCAATGATTATTTTCATAAAATTATGATTATAAGAAATTATTAAGAAAGGATTGTGATGATTTATTAAACCTAAAATAATGAAATAATGTATTTACTAAGATTATTTTTAGTTGTAAGGGAAATTTATTTCTTTCAATATAATACACGAAAAGCTATGCTTTTTATTAATAAAAACAATAAAAAAATCTAATCTATGCCATTTTATCTATTATCTTAGTTAATGGTTAGAAATGTGTTAATGGAATATAAGTTAAAGATTAATAATTTAATGGATAATAGTTACATTAAAGTAGGAGTTAAGTTTTAGAAAATATTAAAAAAATAAAGAGTTGTATTGAAAATTAATATTTAAAAGAAACAAGGCTAGTGAATTATATGTCGAAAATATATTAAGTAATTGTGTAAAACATTTTAAGTGAGTTAGCTTTTAAGTTATTGAGAACTAATAGAGGGTTAGAGCTCAATAAGTGTTATAGCTTATGATATTTGGAGAAAAAGGATTAGTGAGTATTTGGATGTTGGGAATTAGTTGTTAGTGGAAAGAAAGTTACATATATTAATTGGCCACTACATAAGTGTTGGACTACACTAAAGGTTATAGATTATGGTTCAATAGTTAGTATGGAATTACTAGATATGGGTTATACACCATGCCTAGTAAATATGAAATACTTTTTAAGAGTTGAAGCAACAACATGGAAAAGTTGAAGTAATTATTTGGTCTACTAATGACAAATCCACAACATTCAACAAATTGTATGGTATCAAATCATTGTGAGAAGAAAAAAAATCACTATGAGTACTAACTAAGTACTTATTTGGCTAATTTACGTAACTATTTCCATTGAAAAAAATAAAATAAATTAGTTTATATGACCTATCTACCCTAGAGTATCACATCAAATCTTTAAGAAAACATGTCAAAAACATATGTACAATCCCTTAAAGCATTGATATATATAAACCAAAAATAAAAGTCCAATACTTAAGGTTCAATATCAGAAGCTCCATACCATAATAATTAATAATGAAATTAAGATTTAAATAACAAAAAAAACTTGAAAACTATAAACATGCTTAGGAGTATGAGACAAAATTGGGGCATAATGGGAAACCAAGGAAAGAAGGAAGACCATCATAGAAATTGAATGAAGATGAAATAATGGGTTGAATTTTTTCACTTGTGGTATGAACGATACATTACTTAGAATAAACTATATGAAACATAATAAATTAACAATGGCCCTAACAGTTAAAACTACTTTAAATGAAAATGAAAATAAAAGTAATATTCAAATGAGTTTAAGATGTCTACTGAAATTACCATAAAATAATAGTAAGAAGGTGGTTAATATTCATGGTTAATATTGTAAATAATATTCATTGTAAATAAGGTGGTATATTATAAATAATAATAAAATTCATGTAAATAATATATGGAATATTGTCATGAATTGTAACTAGTTTCTTTGGTTAAATCAAATCCTTAGCTTTTGTGGGTTATCCGAAACCATTACAATAAGAAGGTCATTCATAATTTGCATGAATTCAAGTGGTTTAAAAAAAATCAATTCATAATCATTAATCACACTAAGTGATTTTTCTCCATTTTATTCTTGTTTTGAATCATATTTCCTAATTGGTGCTAATAGGAAGCATGTAATATGAGAAGTGAGACAACTTGAATTACTTGTATTTGCATGAACTTGTTGAATTTCATAATCATGTTGTTCTCCCAATGCCTATCATCTTTTTATCACCTTTTTTTATGTGTTTCTTGCACTTCCTTTGTGCTTTGAACTCTCTTTCCTTTTCAAGATCACAATTTCCATTTTCCCATGTTTGTTGTGGATTCTTGTGTAATTTCCACATTCTTTTATTTTTCTACGAACCAATGTTTGTTGTTATTTTTTTATGCATTCAAATTTTAAATTTATAATGTTTAATTTTTTTTTTTTGTGACAACAGGAGCTCAATTGAGCTATTTGGTTGATCGAGCTCCTAAGTCCATAGCTCCCTCATAAATTCCATCAAGAAAATTGGTGGTCGATATGTTGGGAGTTATGTTCGCAAGGGCTTGACTGAGCTATAGGTTCGATCGAGCCACTGGTTAATCACCTAAATGGATTAATCGATATTTTATTAAATTCTCGATGGAGTTATTTGACTTATATATTTATAGTGCTTTATTGAGCACATAATTGCTTGATTGAGCTCCTAAGGTCCTTAAAAAAATAGATTTAGCACATTGTCTATAGATTTCTCTGCAACACTATTTTGTACCCTAGTGGACCTGAGGTAGAATTTGTCCTTATGTGGTGGAGTTGACCATGTTGGATTTGTGAAGGAATTCTCTGTACAATGCCATATGAGTTTGACATTTTTGAATTCATATGATATTTTTCATCTAATTTCTTTTCAACATAATGATTGAATTTTTTTTGGATAGATTCAAAGGGGTTGAATAAAAAATCAACAACACAAAATATGCAAAACGAACATGTTTCAAAAAATATCATCCTCTTCATTTATGAGTCCTCTTCAAAAGGGCACTCTTGGTTTTTGAATTTGTTTAAATAGTAGAAAAAAATCTTGCATGAACATAGTTGTCTGAAAAATGCAATTGAAGTATTAATTTTCCAACTTCAAAAAATAATAAAATATACAATTTTACAAAGGAAAAAAGGTTGTGATATGCATACCTAGTTCTCTTCATGTGTATCATGCTCATACATATATTTTTTTTAAATTACAGATTTTGGACTAAGTTATCCTACATCAACAACGTATACCTATTAAGATGTGCAAAAATTTGCAAGGACAAACATTTCATTTAATGGAAAATTGACAAATTATATGACACTAATTGTTTTTGCAAAAAATATCATTAGGACAACAACATAATTCTCTACAAAATTTCTTTGTACTTCAAATCAAAATTCACAATTCTTATATGAATTTTGAGGGCTTTAATTCGATAAAAGAGTAAAACTTTGAAATTTCAATGCCACATTTGGCCCAAAAATGTAACCCATCTTCATGCATTTACCCCTTCCACAACTCGAACATGATCCATTTGGTCAACAATATAAGGACTTTGAACAATTTGGTGTTGATTTGTAGATCCAAAAGTCCCTCCTTAAACTACTTCTTTGAAAGATGAAGTTGTTCCATTTGACATCTTGTTACTAGGAGCACCTCCGCGTAGTCTAGAGTTCAGTATTATTGTTGAATTTTTGGATATATTAGTTTCTTTGAGGAAGGAGAAGTTGTGGAGAAACCTCCATTCATATTGCAGACATTGGAATTTTGTGGGTATGCCCAATTTTTCTTCATTGTTACTTTTTAAGGGAAAAAAACTAGGGATGTGGTTTTTTCCCATACAATAATAGATTTACCCTCCATGTTCCTGATGAAAATTTGAAAGAATTTTTCTTTTTCCTATTCATTCCAAAGAGAGGAAGATTCATTTCAAAGGGGTCGAGAATAAGGGGTTCCCTACTGCAAAAAACACAGAAGCTGTGCAACCACGTGGGAAGGAAAAACTACAAATAAAGGGTTTTCATAGAGGTTGATCAACCCCATTAATGTTGTTGACATCAAATCATCAAGATCCAAAGACACATTACATTCCAACTGATACATATTTCATATAAAAATAAATTCTAAGAAACAAGATCTAGCGAATCCAATGAACATGACCTTTGATTGACCCACCCCGAAAAAGGAAACTAGAAGCCTCCCTATGTGTCGATGGTGAGAAACCTAGTTTCATATTTGAAGAAAAATGTCACCCAAAACAAAAACCCCTCACAGTGGGTTGCCTCTAAACAAGAACCTCCTTTGTCTTCATCATGCTTCTGCCTTTTAGCTTCTTCAACAAACATAAGACTAAAGTCGTGCATGGAGGCACAACGTTTATTAGAAACAAGCCTTGGCATATAATATCCCATGCAAAATAGGTTTCCACTCCAAAGTGCATCCATAAGACAATAAAACATACCTTTAATCGCAATGACGATATAGGGTGGGAGACTAGTAAATAGGGAAACCCTAGACACCATCCTTACTTCTCGAGGCTCATTCCTTCATTTTAATGCTTATTATATTTTATATAATTATTAATTTCTATCAATATTTACAAACCACATAAGTCATTTAATTTATATTGCTACACTAATTTAAAAATTTAAGAATATTCTTAGGATACATTGATAATGGTTGAAGTTAAGAATTTTCCAATGTTTTCCAGTATCAAATTTCAGTGCTCTTGACTTTACAAATTTCCACCATAAATAACAAATGAATTCAAACAAAAACTTATAAAATATGAACTTAAATTCGAGAGGTATGTTGTGAAAGATGTCCCTATTATGGATGAACAAATGGTAAGACTTCGCGCACTAGTATCCGCGTAAAGGTGGCTCGATAATGCAACAATTCTCCGTTCAGATACTCCATGGCCCCCCTTGTTTGTTGGCTTCGTAGAAGCACGTGGGTTCGTTTTGTTAAGGTATTGGAATAAAATTGTAGGGTTGGGTTGTAATAGGTTTTGGCATTTATAGCAATTTGATTGGTTTTATAGCTAAAATTTAAAGAAACCCGTTTCAACCAGAATAAGAGCCGTGGTTAAAAATGACGATTTACTTTTTTAATCATTATTTACGCACCTTTTTAAAATTTACACGTCTTAATGATATTTAATTATTTTTTTAAAATGTTAATTTGATGGATATATTTAATATTTAATCACATAGATGGGTATTACTGATTTTTCCATGAAGTAATAAAAAATTCTAATTTTTACAAAATAGTAAGTAGTTCTAATAATAATTATTTCACAATTAATAATAGAGAAATTTAGTTTTTGATAGCTAATTATTGTACAAATATACTAGATGTAATGTCTTGTTATGTAAACATTTTGACTCGGTAACATAAAAATCAAATAAAACAACAAAATAGAATTAGAAATTTAACATTGAAAATTTTTTAGTTTCAAGTTTTGACAACCCATGGTTTTGTCCATGGTATTTTTTATGATAAATATTCTTTAAAGGCCTGAGGAAATTCATGATGAAATGTAAGAGCACTATAATCCATTTCTATATACCATTCTAGTCCAGCACAACATATCCATTTGATGCAAAATATGTAAGGTTTAATATTTTCAACTAGTTTAGATTTTCTATAAAACAAATTTTCATTTTATGTAATACAATTTTATTTTCTCAAAGATTCATTTATTTTTATTTGAATTGCTATAATAAATTTTATTTAATATGTGCATGTTGTTCATAACTATGAAGCTACCAAGTTGTTTAATGGGAAAGTTGTAGCAAAATGTGAGGAAAAGTATGAGGAGAAGCACTATAAATTGTACTTGTGAGTTAAGTTGAATTTATTTATTTCAAAACTGGCATTTATTCATAAAATTTTAATGGTTGTGGAAGACTAAAAGTATGTTTTGAAATTATAGTAATTCAATTCTAATTTGAATTTATTTATTTATAAAGTCATGTGTATTCATAAAAATTTAATGGTTGTAAAAGATTGAAACTATGTTTAAAAATTATAGTAAATAATCTATAAGATAATGATGATTATTCAATAATCAAAACTAAATCATAATATTATTTTATTATTATTATTTAATTAGTCAAAATAATTAGTCTTTCTAATCTCATACTCCAGATGAGAATATACAATGAATTTTGTCTCAATAAGTTACCAAAAAAATATTCTACTCATAATTTGAATTTATTTATTTCTAAAGTCATGTTTATTCATAAAATTTTAATGGTTGTTGAGACTGGGAAAGTGATCTGCTTTAAAATCATAGTAAAGAATAATCTAATTAAAATAAAGATAATATTAATAATCATGTTAAACAATAATTTAAATTTATTTTTTATTATTATTATTAATTAATTCAAATAATTAGTCTCTTATGTAGAATTATATTTTCCTCTTTTTAATAAGTAAGATAATTTTCTTGTTTTAAAGAAGAGAAAAAGAAAAATGAACTTGTCACAATTCACGAAATTAAATACATAATTAAAAAATATCTTTCGATAAAAAAAAAAAAACTTATTTGATATTTTAAATTAATATGAAACATAAACATATATTTTATAGTCAAACCATAGTAATTAAGAAATTGATAAAGATAAAACACTAAAATTACACTACCAAAAACTGTTCTTAAACTCAATAAAAAAATAACAAAAAAAAGATATAATACAAGATATTTAAATGATGAATAAAAATAAAAATCAAACATGATTAAAAAACAATTTGAAAAAAAAAACTCATAAAAAATTTCTTAATAAGAGTGCTAGTCAAATTTATACCCACTCTCACAACCTCTTACTTTTAGAGCTCTCTGCCCAACTCTAAAATCTTTTGCTTTTGAAATTGTTAGACTTCCCTACTCTTACTTGCCAACTCTAAAATTGTTTCGACTTTTGAAATACTTGGAAGGTGAGAAGTTTTGTTTACTTTCTGTCTCATTGAAGACAAAGGACCTGTGATTTTAAAGATCACAAAAGGTAATGTGCAAGTCAAACATTCATTAACTTTGATGTGCAAGTTAATTGCTAATGTGCTTCTCAATGAAACAATGCCCATAAATCTATTCGCAAAGTGATTTCTCACCCTTTTATGGCTAAAATATAGTTGGACTTACTATATGGTTTTCTCAGCTATGACTCTAAAATTCTAAAATATCCCTTCGCTCAAGAACTTGACTTTGAGAAGGATTTGTGGCCATCAATTTTAAGTAAATCTTTGTTGCATTTTTTTTAAGTGCTTTTCACTTTGTAAGATTAAATGTCCACTTAGAAGAACTTTGCTCTATGAAAGCAAAGGTTTTTCTTTAGAAATTGTGCTTTTAAAGATATTTTAATAAAAAAGCTAATTAATATTTCAGCATAGGTTTCAAAACTCATTAAGTGTATCGATAGTTTAAATTTAAAAATGTAAAACTATCTATCATGAATCTTATAGTAAATAAAGTATAGTATTAAATTCTACTATATCCTTTTTTTAGTCCCTGCCCCTTCGGGCTGCAGGGACTATAGTAATCGATTTGTAACATTTTTATTAATTGACACAGAAACCAAGCAACCAACCGAATTCATTAACCTAAGTTTCGGTTTTATATTTCATAAATCACTTTTATTTAACCAATACGAAAATTTCAACCGCTATTTCAACCACTAAGATTTTTAAAGATCTTATTTGGCCTCATATCGAGGCCAGGATCTGGGCAAACTTAGGATAAATGTTCATTTAAGCTATGGATTCAATGAATTTTCTGAAAAATGAAACTAATGCTAGCATTAATCAATAAACATTAAATGTTATGTGGATACTTGGTAATGTTTGGTAATGTTTATTTGATTAATATATCACACGACACACAACTACACACCACCAAATCAGGACATTAGGTGCACAGATGGCTCTGTGCATGTATTGGTGTGGTGTCAACCTAATGCACCTCCATTCCTTCTTATATCACCACACCCATGCCTTTCGCTACGCCTCGTCGTTCTGCTTGGCCCGGTTCTGCTCTTATTTTCGTCCCGGTTCTGCTCTTATTTTCGTCCTCGTTCTGCTTGGCCCGGTTCTGCTCTTATTTTCGTCCGCTTCGCATCAACATCTGTTCCTGTAACTCGGTGAATGGACTCTATATTTTCGTCCTCC
This sequence comes from Pinus taeda, assembly GCA_000404065.3. NCBI lineage: Eukaryota > Viridiplantae > Streptophyta > Pinopsida > Pinales > Pinaceae > Pinus > Pinus taeda. Next base: position 62,622 of record APFE031741217.1, on the reverse strand, counting down.
GAGCGGAATGCTTGCTGCCATATTTGAGTAAACGGCAGCTTCTCCTTGTTTCGATCTTGTCACTGGGACTAATGCAACTGCTGGATCCAAAATCTGCGAGAAAGACTCAATTCAGACATAAAATCACATGGTAAAATCAGTAGAAACATTTAATCTATTTTTACTAGTTTTGTTTTTTCCTAAAAGAAATTTAATCTATTTTTTGTCGCCTGAGAAGTAATCTAGGAGAATCAAAATACTGAACCTGTAACCAGGATTTTAAATTAGTTAGGACAGGAAATTTCTCATCAAAATCTGGCCAAAATTATGCAAGAAATCTAACTATAAATCTAACTATAAGAGTGATTAAATCTTTTTTTTCAAGAAATCTAAGAGTGTTTAAGTCTTTTTTTAATATTACGGTTTAAACCAGGCGCTAGCGCTAGAAAATTCTTGGAAGCAATAATAGTAACTAACCTGCAGAGACCTCCATTCGGATCCTTTCAGGGTTTTCACAGCAAAAATTTCTTCCAATCGCCTGGAAAGTTCGCGCTCGATCTTTGCCACGCGGAAACGGGCTTTATCGACGGCCTCGTAAACTTGGTGTAATTATAGCAGTTGATTATGAACGATGGAAACTATCTTGAAATTCGAACATATCCACACTTCATTGAACTACCTGCTTTTGCAATCAGCACACTCTCTATTTTCGGGTAGCCTTAGAAGTCCTTCTAGTATCTGCAGAAAGAACAAAACGAACACTTAAAGAGGGGAAAATTAACAAAACTGTTGAGGCTATAAACTGAAACAGATTCTCATTCATTTTCATTTGATCTAAAATAAAATGCTCTGTTAAAAAATTGCAATAACAGTTGTAAAGCATCAATACTTGAATTCTATCAATTCTTCTACTGAAATCATGTACTTATGTTACCACACAAAAGACTTACTGTAGATCACAGTTGCAAAACTTTCACAAAATATTAAAATTCCTTTTTTACCAGAAATGCATAGGAGAAGTTAAACGCTTAACATTTCAGTAGACTAATCACAAAAGTTAAAATGATTGCGCAGAAAGTGATAGATCCTTAGCCATTATGTTAGTGAGAAAACCGAAGCATACAACAGTTGGAAACAGTACTTAAAAACATCAAAATAGTATATTAGACTCATGATGGACTGCGTTGGACTGCATATATCATCGGTCCGGATTCATTTTCTTTGTCATATGCTATAAACTGTCAACAAACTTATGAAAAGAAACTTCAATTTGATAAATGTATTCGGCGTATGAAACAGAAAGACAAGTGTTTTAAAATTTGATGCATGGTAAACCAACACGTGTAATGCATGCAGGTGGTAATACGGTGTTCTATTCGATTAAGACTTCTTTGACCGGACGCGTATCATTCACCTGTGTCTCTGCCTTCACCTAAATTTTACAGCGCTGTATGTACATACTAGTTACCTGATTAGATAAAGTCAAGACGGTCCCAAAACTGCTTCATCATTCTGTCTAAAATGGCGCAGGCCTTTCGTTTAGCGCTTCAAGTCTCGGTCTCGCTGAGATCGATCAATACATTAATGTATCCATTTCGATCACCTCGCATTGCTTTGAAATGCAACCGACCGTTCGAGCAGATTGCCTGCAGAATTACAACGGCAAGCATATTGCCTGCAGAATTACGACTTATACATAACGATCCTATTTTCCTGAATACGTCAAAAGAACGATATCTTGACCTGGAAAGTTCCCATACTGTATTTTCTATTTCTTACATTACCACCAGATATTATTGAGGACCTACCTAATCGCCGCTAAGGAATCTTAAACATAGTCCTTTTTGGGTCCTGGAAATCAGAGATAATTTAGAAAAACCAACACAGGGCCAAAACCAGTACCAGAAACGAACAAAACTAAACCGAACCACAGACATACCGTGAACAGTGCCAGAATCACTGATTTCACGGAAGAAAATACCTGTTTTTCTTATGTTTGCGCGCTTTAGAGGAAGAGTAACCATCCTTCCCTGTTGGACTTTGGTAGTGCCAGGGTTGTTTGGGCACTTCGACATCAAGAAATTACAGTATTGCAATGCGTTCAATGACGGGAAACATAAGCTCAGCTATCCAACATGCATAGAATGGTACTTGTCATTGTTGTCGTGTGCCACTTTTCGATCATGCATTATGCTTTGAACATGATTCTGTGGCGCTTGGTTTGTCTGTCGTGGTGGGGCCAAAAACTTCAAATTTGACCAGTCTACGGTAGCCATGATTTATTCCGATAAACTTTAATTCAAAGAAATTTTATTTGTTAAAATATTTACATTTAAATTATCATAATTCCCCTCAAAGCAGTATCGGGGACATTGCAAATTTACAGGAAAAGTACCAGCCAAGTGGCACTCACATCAAATGACAAATAGGGGCAACAACGTGGTAAATTTTGAGAAAAGGAGTCCCCAATACTGTAATTAACTGACAGACTGGCATGACGGGAGTGAGTATAGGCAAACAAACATTATTTAGATGGAGTCGTGGGACCGGTTGGGGGCGATTTTTATGATCGTAGTTAAGTTTAGTAGAGTGGCAGTCAAGTTACCATTCCTTATAAATTTTTTCGGTCATGCTATTCCTTCTTTGAACTCTGATTCATTTCCACTGGCTTGATACACAATCCAGTCCAGTCGAGTTTGTGTTTGAGTATGGCACTGGTATTGGTAGGTTGTCAAGAAGGGGGGCGTATCATGCAGTGTTCTGTTCTTTGCATCTTTGTATCGCTGTGCAGCCTTCTAGCGGGCTCTCAATGTGTGTCCTTCGATGATTTCTTCTACCCCAGTTGGGCTGCTGATCATGTCATGTCCCAAGGGGCGTTGCTCCAGCTCAAACTTGATAATATTTATGGTATTTATATATATATTCTATTTTTTATCCCACTTCTATGCTTTTACTACTGATTGTGCTTCTGCTGCTTACATCAAATCAAGTCTCATTAAGGTTGCTCTGCTTTCACGTGCAGGATTTGCTTCGAAGAGCACATACATCTTCGGAAAAGTGAATATGCAGATCAAACTCGTTCCCGGGGACTCTGCTGGCACTGTTACTGCATTCTATGTAACTGTCATTTACCATACATTAGATCAAAATATATTGCGTTTCTTGGGTTCTTGATTAAGTTTGATCATGGATTCAATTTATACTTTATACTTGGTGGAACAACGTTTTTCTTATGGTTCGACCCAACTGCAGACTTTCATTCCTATTCCTTTATGTGGAATCGCCACCAAGATGTGTAAGTATATATACAATAATTGCCATGCCTAGTTAGTCTGTGTATTACAGTGTCTGACGAGCTGGTTGTTTGATGCATGGAAGCAATTTCTTTGTGGATGATGTGCCCGTACGGATATTTTCCAACGATGAGAAAAGAGGAGTCCCATATCCTCAAACTCAACCCATGGGCGGCAGCAAAGCAAGTATCAGGCTGTATATGAACAAGAATGAATTTGCAGAGCTGATGTTGGGCGCCATCTCCATGTGAGCAGTCGGCAGGGAAGAGAAATTTACAAGCCCATAACAGTGCAACATAATGCCGACAGTCTATTAATTTTCTAAGGGGTGCTGCAAACAATTTGCCCCAACTACTGGTATGAGCTCAGAAAAAATATAATAGACTCAGCGGCTGCTTTTTCCCAGCTCAGGGCAGGGACTTGCTGCCCTGCAGCTCCTCTTGTTTAACATTTACTTCTGCCATAAACTTCTTTCCCAGGAAAAACATTAAAATAATATAACTCATTTTTTAACTTGCAAAATTCCTAAGGCTAAGATTACGAGCCTGTCGTGCGATAGCACAAGTTTACTGCCGTTATACAACAGCTTAGTGTGAAAGTACAATTAAGACACCTGGAGTTCAGAATTTTCAGGTGGCTAATGATGGAAGGGTACCTGCCGTTATACAACAGCTTAGTGTGAAATAACAATTAAGACACCTGGAGTTCAGAATTTTCAGGTGGCTAATGATGGAAGGGTACTCATCTGAACTACTTCAATGAAGGACCGTCTATGAGAAGTGGCCAGGCAATGTGAAGTAGTTGAACCTGCTGCCACATTGAAACTGCTGTTTAACCTCGTCACATTGAACCTGCGCATCCAACGTGCCCGCAGTGAACTTTTCATTGAACCTCGCCGCATTGGAATGCAGGGATGAAAGATGTGGTGATAGGTTCAGAAAGATAATCTAACGGTGGGAAAACAAAGGGATGAACGTGGAAATGGACGGATGAATGCGTTGGCTCTTCCAACTGAAGCGCCATGATCGCCATCATCTAACCGCCCCAGACAAAATAAATTATTAATAAATTTCCTGTAACGCTCAAGAAGAGAGGTAGGGTTGAAATCACAGATCTGATTATTACATAAAGCATATTTCTTTAGCATTCAATCCTATCCAATAATTTAAAAAAAAGAAAAAGAAAAAAAAGAAGAAGCATACATCTACATCTACCGTGAGTGGAAATAAATACTTCTATTCGTGTAATTAAATCTATTAGAATTCATGTGGGATTGCAGGTATATAGCGAAGATCTTTGATGAATATATGTACAAAGTGAATAACTGAAAACATATTTTGTTTTTTCTTTATGAATATATGTACCAGGTGACCTGTGTGAGCGTTCCAATCGTAATGAAATTCCTCGACATGCCTCTCCAGTCTCCTTCCCCACGGCTACAGGACTCCTGTGCACATTGAATTACATCAACTGTTGAGATTTCATCGTACCTGGAATATTTGCATATATTCAATGTGTGTATGCATGAAGAAAATTGTTTTCTGTGCATATATATACCTTTCTTGATTTTGTGTGAGCATCTGTTGCACTGTTGAAGCAAGTTGTCAGATACACAGCCATGGGAATATTTGTTCAGATTTGCATATATTCAATGTGTATATGCATGAAGAAAATTATTTTGTGCACATATATACCTTTCTTGTTATTGTGTGAGCACTTGTCGTCTCTTCAATCAGGTCGTCAGATACACAGCCTCGGGAATCAACTGTTCAGATTTCTACGTACCTGGAATAGTTGCATATATTCAATCTGTATATGCATGAAGACAATTATTTTGTGTGCACATATATACCTTTTCTTGATTTTGTGTGAGCACTTGTTGGACTCTCGACAGATACACAGCCTTGGGGATCACCCTTCAGAATTTCACATACCCGGAATATTTGCATATATTCAATGTGTATATGCATGAAAGAAAATTTATTTTATATATATACCGTTCTTGATTTTGTAAGAGCACATGTTGGATACGCAGCCTTGGAGCTACTCCCGACTCGGATTGCTTTAATGTTATGGCCTGGAAATTGTTGATCATGTTGGCAAAAAAAAATTCTCCTTACTAAATCGCAACGCTTCTTGAAAGGGAAAGAGAAATATATATACATTGTGGAACCTCCATTCCTTTCGTTTATCTTTCTTCCATTCCCAGCTGTAATTACCTTTTCACTTTTCCAGGAAAAGACCATAATAAACCATGATAATTATTTGAGTTCATTAGGGATACACGAGTGAAATCGTTGTGAAATCACGAAACATACCTTTTAATTAACACACTTAGATTTATATTAACATAATGATATGAACATATCACAGTTAAAATGTGTGGAGTAGATTATTTGGTTTGTGTGGGGTTTTAGGTTTTAGGTTCAAGCATTATGGGAGGGAGGATGGAAGCAATCTTTGGGGTAATTAAACTATACAAAGGGTGTCCCCTAGCCAAGGTTTAACCTAGTAAAAAAAACAAATAAATAATGAACTATGGTTGCAAAGTCTCCCATCTACATATGAAAAAACATGAGTTTTTTATCAACGCCTAGGTCTAGGACATATTGCTTATAGTTTGGAGATTGCTTTAGGATTGATAGGAAAATGACTGTGGACCATGTGCTTATTGGTTTCTATTGGAAGTAATACTTCCATGTGTTGTTGTGAGTTGTCATTTTCCTAAAGGTCAATCTAGAAGTTGTTGTTTCCTATGTATGAGTCATAGTCATGATCTAGATGTGTGGAAGTCGGAGATTTATGTCCTATATATGTGTAATTCTTGTGATCAATAAGAGATATCACAGAGTGTGATTTGTGTTGTGTGACATTTCTCTCTATTTCTCTAACATGGTATCAACGTTGATTCAACCTTGGCTCTCTCACGAGAGGGGTTGAGATCATGCAATTTTAGCCATGATGCTCATTTGTACATATATTAGTTTAATAGAGTGCTTGATCTATTGTTTGTGTGAATATTTGATTTGTGTGTGGATTGTGCATAGTTGCATGCAAAGGAGAATTGTGAGGATCAAGTGTTGTTGCTATTGTGTGAAGTTCCATTGTGGACAAATCATTCTAAAAGAAGAGTAGATTTGCTTGTGAAGAAGCTAGATCAACATAGACTTGGTTTGATCTAGTGTGGATCTACAATTGAGAGCAATGTCTACATGATTTAAATGGTTGTTCTCGAGATTATTAAATGGAGCAAGATGTATAGATGTGGCATGAAGGTGGAATATTGGCATTTCTCATTATGGATCTGAATTAATAAAATATCGTGGTATTGTTTATCCAAAGGTTGAGGTCTAAACACTATGGATATGATGGAAAATATGCAAAGTTATTATTATTATATTTAATCCGATATGCATAGATCAATAAAGAGTAGTCATTGATTTTTTATTTGTACGTTTTGGTGGTTGGTGTTTGTGTTTTTATTAGTTACAAAAGAGTTGGTGGTTCTTAAACTAGAAGCCCTAATGTTCAAAACATCAATTCTTGTGTGTTTTTATTGGTTATTAAAAGGGTTGGTGGTTTTTAAACTCGAAGCCTTGGTGTTCGAAACATCTATTCTTGTGTGCTAGTAAGGTCAAGTTGTTTGATCAACTTTTGAACACATTTAGTATCCAGACCTACATCCTAGCAACTGACAGATAGCCGAAAGATGGTGGTTGGTCCATAGGATGGTTCATTACTCAACAACTCGTATCACAGAAGCCCCAGCGAGTCAAGGTGTCAATCTTGTTGTTCTTTCAAAGTTCATCAATGATGGTTAGAGGTGGTTATGTTTTAAATGGAGGTCAAGTGACAGCTCGAAGATGTGGCAGTGAAAGAGCAGTGTTTGCGAGATTCCATAGTGGATATGAGCATTGATGAAGACTAGTCAAACAAAGATTATTCTTGTTGTACTAATATGTGTTTTCAATGTTTTCCATGTAATCATTAAGGAAGGGTATTGGAAGTAATATTTCCATGTGTTGTTGCGATTTGTCATTGTGAGTTCCCAAACACCAATCTAGAAGTTGTTGTTTCCTATGTATGAGTTGTAGCCATGATCTAGATGTGTGGAAGTCAGAGATTTATGTCCTATATGTGTGTGTAATTGTTGTGGTCAATAAAAGTTATTACAAAGTGTGATTTGTGTTGTATGACATCTCTCTCTATTTTTCCGTTTTTCCTTTCTCCTATGTGATGATATAGATGCCTTAGGACATGGCTCTTAAAAATGATTCATTACTCAACAAAGGTGTGATATGAAAGTTGCATTCTCATAATCATGTTCTTTCTTATAATGGGAATAATTCCACTCCATAACATTTCTTTTCTTAATCCTCACTCATTTCAAGTTTGATAATAATGTAAGTAGAAGAGATAATCCCCTTTGGAGCCTACTTGATGTCAAACTTAAAAAATTACCCCAACATTGATCCAATTTATACCCACATGTGGAATATGCAAAAAGAGGGGAAATTTAATACACATGCCTACATATGGGTGGTGGTCATAGACATAGAATTAGTGTTGAACTTTGCAAACCAGTGTTTAATGAAATTGAATTCTTTGCCCAAAGTTATGGTTGCTCTTCTAAGATCATCTTATATTCATTGGGATTGGTAAAATATAGTGTGCACAATGAATAATCCTTTGGCACATAGGAAAATTAAGGAATTTGTGTCCACATGGATTTGATGCCATTAGTAAGAACAAAATTTGATGGTCTAATCCCATCAGATTAGGAAGTCAGGCCATAGTGTGGTAAACATTAAAGCCTTTAATAATCTTAAATAACTATAATTTTACAGTTAATTTAACATATGATTATTTCACAATGAATGCACCTAAGGAGAGAAGTAAAGAAAAAGATGAATTCCCTTGGAAAATAGATTCTTTGAAAAAATAGGGTTTGAAAGAAGAAATGTTTGTTTTGTTTTGTTTTGTCGTTGATGTTGATGTTGTTGTTTTTTCTTTTTTCTTTTTTTAACTCTAAGGAACACCCTGTAGGAACAATAACAAAAGCACCTTGGAATATGTGCTAATACCATAATCATTCAGGAAGCACTTTCTATCTAACTACTAGCCATTGAAGAGAAACATTATGTCTAGAAAGAAATTCCATTCATGTTCTATAATTGATGCTTTAAATCCACAATGAGGTCATAAATAATCACAAACAAAGTGATATTTCTACTTTTCAATAATCTTATATAGGTAAAAAATCACTCTTACATATCAATCTTGATTCAATTTTATTTTTTCTCAGAATGATGATGAACATGTTTATCATCAAATAATTTGATAACTCAATGTACTAAATTTTAGTCATTAGGATTCCCTACACAAAAATTTATTAAAAATTTTACAACTACAAGGAGACAACCTACTTAAAGATGTGTAGGTTCAATTCTATTATCTTCAATATTGTCTACTATGGTATCCTCTAATACCTTGCCAATCAAATCCAACAAGACCATCATCAGGGAGGTAAAAGTGAGACCTTGACATCATTATACATCTAATACATTTTTCTTATTACCAAATTCATACCAAATGTTGTTTATCTATTCCTGAGTTGAAGGTTTCTCCAATCTAAATCTTAACTAATAAAGACAAGGGAACAATGTGTATAAATAAACCAATATACATATCCTATAATCTTACATGAATATAGTTCTAAAACATGCTTAGAAAATTAATTAAAACACTTGAAAATGGTTGTTTTCTAATCTATACCTATTGTCACCTAACTCATATTTATTATTTCATTGACTTTCATAAAATTATTCACTTTTAATATTATTCGCTTGAGTTTCTTACTTTGAAATTGGAACTACTTCTAATATTTGAACACTAACTCCTTGGTGCAATGTTTAATTGCTAAGAGTTCTTTAGAAAGCCCCAAACATAGATTATATAGATAGATATATAGATAATGTTTAGTTATTTCTTGTGCATCCTCAATTTTTTTAACACGGTGTGACTTAGTAAAGCACCTTTATAGTGGCTTGATTAGGAGAAATGATGATCCAGTTTATTGGTTGATAATGACGTAAAATCATCACAAGGGTTATTTTGTTTTCCTAGGGTGTGTCCTTGAGATAATTGCATTTGGCATATATTTCTTTTATGACCACTAATAGATAGATTATATTATGCTCATTTCTGTTTGTTTGGGATTAGATTATCATTATCTGCTATGAGGATGGGAGACACTAGTGCACATCTCATAGCAATGATGTTGGACATAATTGTCTTGTTTTCTCCCCACAAGATATAAAAAATGTACTGATGGCATTAGCATATCACTTCCTTGATGTGTTGTCTATGATTTGTTCACTCCTTTAGCGATAAATATTTACATCATAAGACGAGCAAGAAAGTAAGGGAGTTTTGTTAAAGGACCTTGATTGAATTTGTGTATGGTAGCATTGACGTGTTTTTATGTTGATGATGCTCATGATATATGCATATAAATGTGTTGGTAAGAGTAGAAAAACCATGGAAATCAAGGTTAGTTTTATGGTTAAAGATGATGACCCATTTTGGAGGTGAAGAGCTAAGTAATTTTTTCACAAAGTAGTTCTTTGGTATGTGGGAGAATCGACCAATGACACTTGAGCATGTTCGTTATGTTGGAGTGGATTTTCAAGGGGATTCATCTTTGTCACTTCATCCAGGGAAATTTGAAGTCTAAAATGTGCCTCCTAAGGAAAATTAATAAAATAATAATTAAATCAATAAAATAAGAGATGATTTTCCAAAGGGTGATATGTAAATTTCCATGGATATTCTAGTGGAATAGTTCATCACAATAGATCTAATAGAATACATAAATATTCATTGTGAAGGTTATTTTCCTTTATATCTTAAATTATTTAATTGTTGTTTTTCATACTTAAATCTATGACAGATAAAATGTGAAAAATAGAGAAAAAATACACACTCCAACCATCTAGAAATAAAAACAAGATTTACCTTGGGAAACCCTTATGGGAGAAAACCTAGCTAGATTTGTGAGTTTCCTCTACTCTCTTTTCTCTACTATGGAAATATGAAAATACAATGAAAGAAGTACTCTCTATGAAGTTACCTAATAATTTTTGCCTATAAGGCTACTATAGAATCTTATCCTCCTCTATTCTACGCTCTAAATTTCCACTCCTAGATGTTATGTTGATTTATGTAACAAATCTAATGACATAGAATAGAAGCCAATCCTCCTAGTGGCCTAGTATTTTAGCAGCTTGATAACCATCTAATGGTAAGGTTTTGACATCTTCAACCCTCAATTAGAATTATGGTTTTTGACCATCTAAAATCTTACTAGAATCCCAGATCTCTCTATCCTCATATGTGCGGTTAACGGGGTTTAAGATGGTGTTATCACATTTTATTTTTAGTTTGAAATTTTTTAAGAAACGTTGACAATTTTTTTTGCTAAAGCAAGAATCGTGCCTTTATTTCATTAATTCACACAAAATTTACAATATGTGCATATTTCCATCAAACTGTGTGGCCTTAGGCAAAAAAGGAAAATACCCTTTTGAAGCCAAGCCCTCAGTTTCCAAAAAAGTAACCACCCAACCTGTTTTGATTACAAACATGAAAAGGCCTCAGGAATCATAGGTCATATGAGCCCTCCCCACAGGTAACCGCACTCCCAAACACCTTCCTGTCTTTCAATCGCTACTGTTCATTCTTCTCTTTTAATTTGACGGCAGAGATATACATTGCTCCAGGAAGAGGCAAGAAGGTTAACCTTGGACCCCACCAAACTGCTCACTCGATCCCGAACGTTGATCTGCCTTGCACCATCGGACGGCTAAGCTGATTATTGCTTGAAAAAAGCCAATGAACTTTAGTGTGCGATGAGGGTGGTTTTTGGACCCCGCCCTCATTCACGTGTCATGGATTATATAGCATCACTACAAATTTTTTGAAACCTCCTTAGGGATGAAAGCAGTGCGAAACTCAGGTAGTGTTTTTAACTCCTACCACTGGAAAATTGGGTGGTGTTGTGGCCTGAATTGATGCCTTCACCTATTACCTTCAACCTCTCTCCAGACTAAGAAAACCCTTCGCCCTACGTCGGGGATATTCCGGGTGGTGGTAACCATGACTACTGAGGCCGACCCTGGCCAACCTTCCATCGTAGACCTCTCTGACAAAAATTATGTAACCTGCTGAAGTCTACTCATTACTAATTTGCTTCTTTAGTTTTGCCCTTAAACACTTCTTTGTCCTCTTCTGTCTGGTTATGGAAAAGATTTCTCAGGTTGCTCTACGGCATTGCGTGCCACTCCATCAAAATTGCATTGTCCTTACATCTGACACCTTGGTTGGAAAGAATGTCCACTAGTTTGTTGGCTTTTCTACGCACATGGATGAATTAAAGTGTGCATAGTTCTTGAAGATGTCCCTGAATTTTATGGAGAACCCGAGTTAACCTCCAGTTTTTTGTAACCTTTTCCGGCCCCGTTCCATCACTGATTCTCTTGGCTGCGTTGATGACTAACTCAGAATCAGCTTCTATTATGACATTTTGGCAATTTTCCTATTTCAGAAGATCTAAGCATTGTTCCAAAGCCATTAGTTTTGCCATGTTGTTGGTAGCTTTTCCTAAGTGTCCATGGAAGAGGGAGATTATGCTTCCGGTCTCATCCCTGAGAACTCCCCCAAAGCCAACCAATCCCGGGTTTCCTTTAGATGCTCCATCGATGTTATACTTTAAGAAACCTTCCGGGGGAGTATTCTAGAATTCTTTATCCATTTCTCTCATTATTATTTTCCTGTCTAGGCCTTGTGGAATAAGCCCCTGCATACCTAACTATATGAGAATTCTTAACTCTGCTTCCGAGGGAGGATTTTTGGGGATATCTCTTACTGTGGTCCTAACTATCTCATTAAGCTATTTTAAGATCAACTCCACTAGGCGAATAGAGGAATTCTTTTCCTCTTTAAAGATTCTTTTGTTTCTTTCTTTCCACACATTCCATATAATGAAACTTGGCAGAAGAGCCCAGGCATAGTTGAGAACCTCATAATCTGAAAAGTTATTCCTACAGTTGTTTAGAGTGTTAGTGATATTTTCTTTGTCTCTATCAGACTGGTTGAAGATGTTAGCAAAGCAATCCCATAACCTAGCAGTAAAAAAGCATCCGTTGAGAAGATGTTCCATAGTCTCCTCTTGGGCTTCACAGAGCTGCCATCTAGAGGGTCCCTGGATACCCCTCTTTCTAATGTTGTCCCAGGTTAAGATTTTCCTATGGTGAACCAACCACATAAAGAGTTTGATTTTCATCCAGCCTTTGTGCCTCCATAGCTTCTGCCAAGTTTTATTTAGACCTTGGGAATCCAGATCAAGGAGAATTCCTTTTTCTTCCTTGATATTAAAGTTGCCCTCTTTGTTGTTACCCCATCTTAGTTGGTCCTGCCTTTCAGTTACTAAAATCATCCTCTTATCCAACACCCTCTTATGGGACTCTACTTTGCTATTGAGGGTTCTATCTTCTCTGCCATCTATTTTTCTCCATGTTCTCCATTTTCCAGCATTGTTAAAATGCTCCCAAAAGTCTTTAACCTTTACTTTTCCTTGGTTGTCTATCTCATGCTTGAGGCTCAAAAATTCCTCTTTCAAAATAATAGGTTCTTGTCGCCATTTTTCCTCCCAAAAAAGTGCCAAATCACCCTCTCTGATTTCCCAGAAACTATTTTGCTGACCACTCCTCTGTTCTCCTAGGCCTTGTTCCAAATGGGAGAGCCCTTCATAATTCCAGACATTCTTATGATATCAGAAGAAGGCCAAGCGCTGGCATATTTTTCCTTCCATATGCTTGCCCATTGAGCCTTAGGATCCTTGACCCACCTCCACCAACGTTTGGCCCCTAGGACCTTGCTGAGAATCTCTAGATTATCCAAACCTACACCTCCTTGGTTCTTGGGTTTATAGATCTTATCCCATGAGACTAAGGCCCATATTTTCCTCGTTTCTTCTTTGCCCCAAAGGAAATCTCTTTGAATATCTCTAAATTGCTGTAAGACTCCTATTGGAGCTGGGAGGGCTGATAGCATAAAGATTGGGATAGCTTGGAGCACTGCCTTTGTAAGAACTAGTCTCCCAGCCAGATTTAAAGATTTGTTTGTCCATTTCCTAACCTTGTCTTGCATTTTGATTATTAATGGATCCCATGTGCTTTTGTGTCGAGGTTTAGCCGTTAGAGGAACTCCCAAATACTTAGAGGGGAGGGATTCTCTTTGAAAGCCTATAATTCTAGAGATATTTCTCTGAATGGCAATATGGGTATTAAAGAAAAAGATTTTTGATTTGGAAAGATTGACTTCCATACATGTTGTCATAGCAAAGTCATTCAAAATTTGTTTGTAAGCTAGCACTTCCTTGACCATGGGAATTCCTTGTAACATGGTATCATCTACAAACTATTGATGAGTCAGAACTTGACCATTCTCCGAAAGTTGGAGTCCTTGAATTTTGCCCATTACTCTAGCATTCTTAATGGACCTCCCCAGCCCTTCCATCATGAGGATGAAGAGAAAAGGGGAGAGAGGATCCCCCTGTCTGAGTCCCCTGCAAGGAAGAAAAAGCTCAGAGGGAGAGCCATTAACTAAAATTGAAAAGCTGGATGAAGTCACCAGGGCCATGACCCATCTGACCCAATTGTGATCAAAACCAAATGCTATAAGCACTTTCTTGATGTATACCCAGTTCACTTTATCATATGCTTTGGCTATGTCCAATTGCATGATCATACTTGCTTTCTTATTACTTGTTAACGAGTGAACCACCTTGTGAGCTTGAATGATGTTATCCAGAATTTGTCTGCCTTCCACATAACCAATTTGTTCCCCCAAGACAAGCGAGGGCAACAAGGGTTTGAGTCTGTTAGCCATGACCTTGGAAATTATCTTGTAAACTACATTGCATAAAGCAATGGACCTATATCTTTATGGCGTTTGAGCATTATCCTGTTTTGGAATAAGGGTGATGAAGGAGGTATTTATAGCTTTTAAAATGGTTTTTTTTTAGCCTGGAATCTTCTACTACCTCTTAAATATCCTTTTTGACAATATCCAACAGGCTTTGAAGAAATCCACATTGAATCCATCAGGACCTGGAGCCTTGCCATTTTGCATTTCCTTAAGGACCTCACTGATCTCCTTTTCAGTTACAAGTCTATTGAGATTACAATTATCCTCTCTAGATACTAGCTTAGGGATATGTTTAGTGAAGTCCTTGATGAAAGGTTCCCTTACTAAAAAAAAGGTTCCCTTACTAAAAAAAAGGTTCCCTTACTAAAAAGTTTTCCTTGGCAATATCACGAAAGTGCTTTACCAACACTGCTTTTATTTCCTCATGGAATTGATGAATCTATCCCTCTTCATCCATGATCAAAGAGATTCTGTTGTGAGTTCTATTTTCCATGGTGGATTTCTGGAAAAATTTAGTGTTATGTTCTCCTTCTTTTAGCCATTGAACCCTAGATTTTTGTTTCCAAAAAATTTCCTCTTGTTTACACAAATTTTCCCATTCTTGATGGTATTTCTCTGCTTGATCATTTTTGTCTTTATCAAAGCCTTCCTTGATCAAAGCTTGATTGATCTCTAGAATTTTGTTTTCCACAATTTTTTTATTTGCAAAAATATTGTCAAATTCCTTCTTGTTCCAATCTTTTAGCTTCAGTTTGATGTGTTTTAATCTTGTGTAGTAGGAACATAGTTGAACCCTGAATCTACAAGTCCTCCGCCCACCATTTTTCGATGTTGCTGATGAATTATGGGTGTGAAAGCCAAATATTTTCGAATCTGAAAGGTTTGTTTCTTGGGGTGCCAATTCCCTTGATCTCCATTTGAACTAGCCAGTGATTTGAGCCTCCAAAAGGAGAATTCCTGCTATTATTTCCTTGTTTAGAAGCATGAGATCCTCAGAGATCATGAATCTATCTAGCTTGGAAGTGACCTAGGAATCCCCTCCTCTTTTGTTGTTCCATGTACATAGGCCATTGTTTGTTTCAATATCAACAAGCTTCATGTTTTCTAAAAAGATTTGTAAGGCTGAGGAATCTTTGTTTACAACTCTTGTACCCCCTTTTTTCTCCGAGAGAGATCTAATCATATTGAAGTCCCCTCCTATAAACCAATGTAACCCTGCATGTCTGGTCCTAAGATCCATCAAGGAATCAATAAATCTGACTTTTCATCTAACCTTTGAGGGCCATATACGTTCGTAACTAGATAAGTGTCCCTGTCTCCTACTGGCTGTATAATCACTGATAAATAATTCCTTGTTGCCTCCACATCAACTATTCTTATTTTTTGGGGATTCCAGAGGGTGAGGATACCCCCTACTATATTTTCTGCTTTAACTTCTAGAAACTCATATCTGCTGAGCCATTTTCTATGGATTTGCCTTAATTTTTGAACAGAACATTTCATTTCTTGGACAAAAATTATATCCGGTACTGCCTGTCTCATTCTGTTATTCAACATTATCTATTTTCTCTTGCTACCTAGACCTTTGATATTCCAAGTTGTGAACTTCATATTACAAATTGGTAAAGGAATAAATGGTTAGATCTTTCATCTTACCTGAGTCTACCATGAGCTTACCCCATTCCATCAGTAGCTCTTTCTACTTTTTCCTGCCTCTTTTTTTTCCTGGATTTCTTGGTGCTAACCCTGGAGTTGTTTTTACTGCTTTCACTCCTTCGTTACCCTGTCTTTCAATTTTGTTTACTTCCTCCAAACGCTTTTCTTAAGTTTTCCATAATAATAACTGCTTTATTCGATTGCATTCTTCTTTTGGTAGAGATTCTACCCCACCAGTTATTCCCTTACGTAAGAACCCTTCTAGATCCAGATTTTCTCTATCAAGAATTTCCTGTAGCTCATTGTCCTCCATTTCCATCTCACTCTGGGTCATATCCTGATCCGTTTCCATCTCTGATTCACTCATCATGATCCCTTTCTGTTTTTCATTTTCCTGTTCCTTCTCACATTCTTCTTCCTTCTCCTTCTTATCAGAACCCTCATTCATTACTTGATCTTCAACTGCAATTTTTTCCTCCTCTTCAAGAACCTGGAACTGATTCGGCCTAACCTTTTGTTCTTCACTTTGGTGTTGCTTTGGCCCTTTCTTGCCACTTTTTCCTTTGTGAACCACTTTTTGAAAGTTGTCTGTGTCTTTCATTGTATAAGATTTGCTTTTGTTCTCTACTTTATTGAGAGGGTAGTCTCTTAGAGGGTGCCATGTTCATGACATTTACGACATCTAAATGGAATATGCTCATAGTCAACTGTCTGCATCCATTCCTCATCAAAAACCTCCAAGATGACCTCATCCAGAAGAGCTTCGGATAGATCCATCTCTACACAGATCCTGGCAAAGGAGGTATATTTTCCCCTCCTAGTGGCTTCAGATGTTTTGACAAACCTTCCTAATTTTTTTCCTATGGCTACTAGCGATTCTAATTGCCAATAATCGAGAGGTAGAGAATAGAGTCTTACCCAAACTGGGACTGCTGTAAAAGTTTCCCGCTCCGAAACGAAGTTCATCTTCCACAGCCGCATATAGAGCCCTGCTGCTGCATAGAAGTAGGGCCCGCCTTCAAACACGTTGTCCTTATCTTCAATGTTAGCGAACACCACAGTGAAGAATCCCTTAGATCCTAGATGAATATCAATGCTTCCTTTAGGCTTCCAGTGGCATCTGATCCATGTTTGTAAAGCCTTTTCAGTGGGCCATAGCCATATGAATTTGCATATGATTGCATAAGTCTGCATGTGATCCCTGTGCAACTGCAGTGCGGGATCATTTAAAACTACTCTAGGAGTGATTTCAACTTTGGGTTTGCACGGTTCCTTTTGATTCTTTTCTTTTGTTCCCTATTTTTTGTCATTTTCCTCCTTGTCTTTTGTGCCATCATTCTCCTTTGATTTGGTGCTTTATGTTTCCTCTTCCCTGTTTCTTCTTCCTTCCTTAGTATTGCTTCTGCCTGTTTCTAGAGGATTCTTTCCCTTGTTTGCCACTGCCTCCTTGTAGGAGGAAGTGGAACTCCCTCCTCTACCTCCAACCATGGAGAAAATCCCCTTCAGAAAACTGTAACCCTAGTTGCTCGCGCTTCTCCACGTTGACAATTTCAGTGTCAACGAATTTTTTTATTATAATAAACAAGAGAAATGTTGATAATGGGACTATCAACATTTTTTAAGTTCAGAAAGTTATCAATAGGAATACTCTGAAAATAGGAGTGTCAGTGTTATCGGGTATTGGCTAATAACGGGAATATCAATGCCAAAATTAAAATTTCAATTTCAATTTTTGAAATGCGCTGACACATTCCACGTCAATGACAAAATAATCATCTCCCAATCATGCCATGATAAATATGGAGGTGAAAGGCCTGCGTTGAAAGGAAGTATTTCTGAAGCCAAAGAGGTATGATGTGATTTTGTAATTATTGAAGGGTTAAAACATTATTTACCTGTCTATCGGTTATTCTTCCTGAAAACCTCACTTTTTTTCCCACATAGTATTTTCATCGTTTCATTTGTAAGTTTTGTTAGTTTATTGTTGGAGAGTTGTTCGTTTCAAACTATTCAACGAAGATACAACATTGGATCCCAGTCTCTCATCTGCATAATCACTAAACTATAGAGATAATCGGGAAAAGCGGGAAGCTTAATAGAAATGAAATCAAAGGTCCCAACCTCCTAGAGATTTACCCAGTTATTTAGCAGCAATTCCAACGGGCTGGGTGGCAGGAATTTTTTGAACGATGCACCGATTACCATGATGATATGGCTCGAGCATTCACCCAGGGGTTTGATGGTCAGTGTGAGGAGGTAGGAGGACTTTCATTCCTAGTGACAGAGGAAATAATTGTAGATATTATAGATTTTCCTATGGATGGGGTTAGAAGCCACATTCTAGATGGGATTGATGTTCGATTTTTCCTTAAAGTTGAGTTCAAAGACAAAAATTGGAAGGCAGGGATGCAAATATCCTGACTGGAAGACAAATGGCATGGGCTACTACACATTACCCAATCATATTTAACATGTGAAGGGCGTTTTAATCAAATAAACTTATACCATTTCCATTTCTTAGCTCTTCTAGCAGGACAAGTAAAAATGAATGTCTGTTTTTATTTATTGGAGAGTCTGAAGCACATGGATGCTTGTTTCCAGGCCAGGTCAGACCCATCCCCTCATTTTTTTTTATCACAAAGCCTTAATTAATTTGTTAATTTAAAATAAAATTGCCAAAGCTGGAAGAACGTGGAGCCATTTCTTACTCCGAGGGAGGGTTTCAACCCCATCCCCCTAAGGCTAAATTAGGGAGGAAGAAGGGTGCCCAACAGGGCAAGAAAACTCAAGCAGAAGCCTCCTCTCATAACATCTACACTAACAAAACCCAAAGTCAAAAAGAGAAAGGCATTCCCTCATCTTCTGGTCCTAAAATTCATAAGGTTTATGTAAGAAGAAGTGACAGACTTAGGAAGATACAATCTGTTGAAAACCCTCCCACTGAAAATTTGCCTCCTACTGTGATTTCCCCTCATGTTGAAAATCCACTTACTCAGAGATCCCTTGCAGAAACTCATCCACTAGAGCAAATCAAGGGAAATAAAGTTGAAACTGAACCTCATGATGAAGAGGAACCCTCCTTATTTCATATATTCAAAGGGGGTAAAAGACCTCACACGATATCCTTAAATAAATTAAGGCTAAAGATAAAGTTAAAACAAAATCTTGACCTTCCGAGGAATTAATAGATGTGGACAATGTCCCATTAAAGGACCTGATAATAAACAAAGGGAAAATCGCAGGTTCTAACAAGTCAAAGACCAAGGCAACTAAAAACAAAATCACTATGGAAACCAGACAAAGTAAGAGGTAGAGGATGGATAAGGTGGATGTTCCTTTGGAGGCATCCAGTACACTCAGCTAGGAAGCTGGTAACCATTTTTAGGTTTTTGATTATCACTGTTTGTTACCGGGAATAGTGTCCACTCGGAGCTGCTATTCCCACTAAGACTGGTAGCTATCTTAGAAACAAACAAGTAAAGACTACTTTCGTTTTCCTTTATGAAAATAGATAAGAGTG